>UELU01101118.1:0-13458 GCA_900490025.1 Megastigmus dorsalis | reverse complement strand
TGCTTGGACTTAGGGTCGGCTATCGCGGATTTGGTTTGCCACGGAATCGTTACATATTTGTTTAAGTATATACCGGATAGGCTCTCGGTAATCACTTGCGGCTGTGTCGATTTTTATGGCCCTAGCAGAACGTTCGTTATCGCGACCAGATGTTGAGTTTTCCTCGGACATAAGATTTGTATTTTTTGAACGTCACATTTTCCCATAGGCATTGCTTTCTTTCTTTCTCGGTCTGCTATCGCTCGGTGTTACACTTGAGCTTAATTTATGACTAAACAGAAAAATATAAGGCGAGGAAAAAGGAATGGTGGTCCTCAATAATTAGTCCATTATCAAGTGTCTCGGCGCTCGCTTGGTGCCGATTTTTATTACCCTAAGGGTTCTGTGTATTCGAGGCATGCCTGCACGTGTCATATTTCGGGTTGTGCGTTGCTTGTATTTTTTCCAAGGAAAGCGTCTTCGACTATTGATAGATTTATACTTTCTCCTATCGTGACATAGTGCAGACGGAGGGTAGAACTGAAAGTTCGAGGAAAAGAAAATTTGTAAATTTTACTACGATCTACCCGACGTTACACCACATTAGATCCTTTATCTTGAATTGTAAAAATCTAACCTCGAATTCATGATCAGCGACCCTGAAAAACCATGTACCTATATTTTTGGGACGATTATACCACTAGAAATATGAATTTCATCAATAATATTCATAATTGATCAAATAACTTATATTTTTTCGACATATTAAAGTTTTGAAGAGGTTAGGTTCATTCGTAGCAAAACAAAAAAATTTCTAGTTGTAGTACACATATTGTGTACACTTTTGGTTGCAGTTGAGCTTCGATCCCGCGACTTTATTGATGCAAAAAAAATTCACAAAAAACAAAACACAAGAAATTTTGTGCATTTTTTATTTAGAATGCGCCATATTGCTTTTTGGAGTGATGAAAATGCAATTCTAACTGCACCAATCGGATGAGCACACCCAAAAACAGTAGAATAGGTATGTATAGAATTTTTATTCCAATTTTTTATTGTAGAAAATAAGTCTCAAACTTCAATTGAGAATTGGGCATTTCTCGGATTTAATGGGTTAATAAATATGAAATAAAGTCATAAAAAAAACAAGGGATTAATAAACATATGGAAACGAAAAATAATAAATTTGACTTTAAAAATGTTAAAATATTAGATAAGGAAACGAAACGAATTGGTGTAGAAGGATTTTATTAGAAATATTAAATATATATGTAGCAGAATCCAGTTAATGAAAAAAACATTAGAAATCTACATTAATCTTATGACCCATTACTTTATAAAATCAAATATAGGAGAAATAAAGCATAGGATAGTTTCTTGACGTGTATTCTCTAACTGTATGGTAAATAAAAATAATGTAATAATAGAACATAGTAGTGAGTTACAATTGAATTGATAATAATAATTATGATATGGGTAATACCGGCAGAAATTAAATATATTGTACTATCATAGTGAATAGATGGCTCAAATTAGAATATTAAAAATTTCGATGCTCGCCAGGACACCGATATAATGGCTGTGATAATAACATAAGACTGAGTCTTGTAAGGTTCATTTTAATTTAATTTATTTTTGTTTAGTGTAGTGTTGTCCAATGTACTTTTATGGTTGTGCTTATACAATTTTAAAATATTGTCCAGTAATATTTAAAATCGGTGACTAAATTTAAAAAAAGAAAGGTGAGAAATATTCAGTTGCATTCTTTGATATCTCTGAAAATGATAAAAAAAATTATTTATCACTTATAATTTTTTATGTTATTTGTGTTGTTAATCTATAAACCGAACCTCATGACGTTCACTAATTGGTATAAACATGTAAAATGATGAATACTGATGAAAAATCACAAGCTAATTGAATTAAAATATATATAATATGGTCTGTAAATGTAAATTTAAATTAGTATAGCTAATATGCATTTATAAAATGTAAAAAATATTCGCAATAATTATGTATCGGGTGTTAAAGGGAAGTAGAATAGGCTCTACGGCATTGGATAGAGCGGAAAATTCTAAGTGAAAATCCTCTTGTAACTTTTCGATCCGATCAATATGCATTGAGTAATCATCGATTGAAAATTAGCCGAGCAGGCCAGTCAGGAGAGAGCTATAGCAGAGATACTCGGCGGACCGCTTCATTCCGCCCGCCTGGCGCTTCGTTTCGTGCTGATTGACCCGCTCGGCTAATTTTCATTCGATGATTACTCAATGAATATTAATCTATCCGATACCGTAGAGCCTATTCTTCTGCCCTTTAATACCCTGTATATGTAAGCGACGTATCGCAACGCTGGGCACATTCAAAAGCTCTTTAGGCATAACGCTGATCAACAACTTACAAGTATAGTCGACCTTGCCAGCGTAACGTGGCGTTCCACAACATTTAGCGTTACTCACTTACTACAGTCATAAGAGTACAAGATACGTATAGAGATACTTGTACATTTAAACCGTATTGCGTGACTTCGAGACATTTCCAGCTACAGGTAAGAACGTTTAGAGTTCCTGGGACCAAAGGCTGGTTCCTTAATAATAATAATTATTATTGACTATCCCACACACCGAGTACTACGACCGAACGAAGTTCGGTCCGCCCGCAATTTCGTTGCATTTGAGGAGAACTGTTGATAATAAGTGTTTATAGTAGTGGGTATAAATATAGCGGAGCTAAATCAAACACAATTAAAGTGATTTGTGTAAATACACTGGTCGATTGCAGTTCGATTGCAGTTTTAAGGATACTGAAATAGCCTCGTATAATATATATGCATGAGTCTTGCATGAAGAAACAATATCTTTTTCTGAACTCTAATAGTACTTCAGGAATCGAAGATGAAACTGACGAGATATGCATTTTTTGAGAGATCAGATGATAGTGTCCGGAAGGGACGTAAATAATTATTATTTAAATTATATATAGATATATACAGGGCGTTTCGATGTTGAACTTTTGACATGCAAGTCCGTCGTCTGCGTCTCCTCACACGTATCACGCGTGAGGCGGACTTGGTTGGTCGCGTATCCTGTACAAGTATGTGTCTTTGAGGCGTCTCAGCGTATCAATACACAATTCGCAAATACAAAATGGCGTGCGAATATCTATTCGTATAAGGATTTGATGTTTTCTATTTTAATAATTAAAATCTAGACATAAACATTAAAACAATGTTCAATCAAAATAAATTCACTAAATGAATTTGGTTCTTTAGCAAAACTACGTATTTTCTTCAGAAATCCATGTTCTTGAAACGATTTCTGATTAAGAAAATGCAACTGCTTGTTATTATTTAATGAATAAATACTAAGTAATTACTAAGAAAAATATTAATTGCTGAGAAATAAATAAATCAAATATAAAAAACTGTTTCTCAACTAGCTGCGCGTTATCGTATAAGAGTGCAAATATCCGATTCATTTCAAGAGACGGGAAAGGGGCGGAAAAGTGGGACTAATTATGGTAATTTATTCTTAAATAGGAAAAATGAATATTTGCAATAAGATTAATGAATTTATCTTGCTGTTAATCGGCCTCCGGCTTGTTTTTCGATATTAGAAGTGCTCGAAAAAAAAAATCTACAAGAGATTAATTTTTGTAACATTGCATACACATTCCTACATGCATGAAGAATAAGTTTGAAAAATTACAGCCGATAAGCCGTGTCTAAATTGAAATAATACAAGTTAAATTAATTTTTTTCGTGCTGTGATTCGGCGACTCGATTGAGTTGCGATACTTCAAATGCTCTTAAAAAAAAATCGAAAAGTGTTCAGTCTATGAAACATTGTACACAGATTCTCTGATGCATTAATAATAAGTTCTAAAAATTACCGTCTTTGAATAGCCGCCAAATTTACATAATGCAAATTTAAATGCATTTTTTCATTTTGTGCATCGTCCTCAAAGAGATTAATTTTTTAAACATTGCTGTTTTTTGAGAAGCGCCGATCTTGGCTCTGACAAGTGACTTTGATTCCTCGACGTCTACAGGTATTGCTCCAACCAAGCCCGCCTCACGCGTGATACGTGTGAGAAGACGCAGACGAAACAGTCTTGCATGTCAAAACAGTGAACGACTATGTTTTCAGCTAAGCGAATGGAACAGGGAAGGTTAGGCGCACTCTCTTTCTCGTTGCCCGTTGCTTCTGCCGTAGCGCGGAAGCTCCGCCCACTCTCTCCCCTGTCGCCGGCGCGATAACGGCGGCGCGAGCTGATTGGCTGATTTTCTAAATTTTCAATTGTCTATAACTCAAAATTTATGCGTTTAATCGAAAAACGGAAAAGTTACATATATCTTAGAATTTCCTCCTCTGTCTCGTAGTACCCTTATTTACGTTCAATATCGGAACGCCCTGTATAATTTATGTGGTTACGGTTACCGTCTCAATTAGACAGCTTCAGTAACCAATGGTTTCTCGTGAAGTTCGGTTAGAATTATGAGTGAGAGTCTTTTAGTTTAAACGTTAATCGTTTATTAAAGACTACCCGAGAGAGATCGCGTTTACTTGAAGCATGCTAAAAAAATAGCAGTCCAGTGAACACTGCGGTACTTCAGAAGTTATAGGAAGAAAGTTCGAAATTTTCTTTTTTTCACCTACAAGTGCCTATGTTCTACTTCTAATATATGAATCAAGCATAGTGGTACGTACGTTGTACCACCTTTTTTACCAGCTATTTTTATTCATAAAATTTTTAATGGTTGTTATTTATAGGTGGTTGTAGACTTTTCTGATATCTAACATGTTTCCCTACAGTACTGCTAATAGTAAATTTTATTCTATTTGTTGTTAAATTGTTATAAATAAACAAAAAACAAAAAACCGACGTTTTTTTTTAGAAAACAATCATTTCTCAGCTTATTGATGATTCGGTTTTCATGAAAATTCATTCCTAAGGGTTTTCGGGGTCGCTGAATATGAATCTGCGATTACAATTTTAATTTTTCAAAATCCAAGATTGCGAATTCAAAATCCTAGCTGCAGATTCGTATTCACCGACCCAAGAACTCCTGAGTAAGATTTTTCGTGCAAAAATAGCCAATAGAAAAATGTGTGCTTCAAAGGGTTAACCCATTAACGGGCAAAACGACATCGCGGGTATCTCCAACTTTGACATTCATTCTTGTTGAGTATAGAGTGAAATAATTTTCTAGACGTACCTACTCTACTGTTTTCGAAGGTACTCTTTCGAATGGTGCTACTTAAAAAATTAAGAAAAAATGTACTTCATGTTTTTTTTTTACTAAAATAATGAAAAAAAAAACAAATATTTGAGGGCATGTTTTTTAGATCGCGACATATAACCTGTAGAAATCTCATAGGGCTAGACCAAAACGAAACCTTGAATCTTATTTTCAGGATTATATTGAGGTCAGAGTGGTTTTTTAAAAATACGAATCCCTATTTTGAACACTGGAATCGGAATGAGATGGAAATTTTACATTTGAATATGTATGAAAGTCTAAGGTCAAGGTATCATTTAGAGGGCAAATGTAGGTCAAATGATGCTAGTAGGGATAATCATGTAGAAAATATGGAAACACCTGGTGATCACGTGGGGTTTGAACAAAATTAAAACAACCAAGGTCAAACCTTATGTAACTGAACTCGAAATCCAACATTTTTTCTCAATTTTTTAGTAGCATCATTTGAAAGAGCACCCCCGGAAACAGTGGACTTGGTACTTCTTCAAAGTCCGTACTCAATAAGAAAGAACGTAAAAGTTGGAGGTACTTGCAATGCCATTTTGCCCGTTAATGGGTTAGGGGGATGCCGGATATAAAATGTCGAATTCATTACAGATTGCAATTTTCGCACTCGTCGTGTTTAAAAAACTGATTTGTATTTGCAGTTTGCATACTCAAAAGTGCATGTATATACAAGTTATTTAAATACTTTATCTAATTTATATTTATCAATTATTTATAATATTATTGACGTTGTCTTATCCAATCTTTTTGTTCAGCTTAAACGTACTTATATTAAAAGACATAGTTTTGATAGCTTTTGGAAGTTCGTTGTACATTCTTATTGCTATTATATAGCTGCTTTTGTTGCTTACTGTTTTGTTATTTTAGGAATTTGTAGTTGTTTATTCCTTGTAATGCTTTTTGACGCAAGATAATTGTTTTTTAATTCAGTGTAGTGCTTTAGTAATGAAATATAAATGAAATACTGCTCCGATTTAAAGGGTAATGATCCATTGCAAATGTACTTTTGTTAATAATTTTTAGGATTTTTTAAATTTTGTAATAAATTCAGATTATTTTCTAAGTACCTCCCCAGGCAATTATGCCATAGTTGACGTAGCTGTGGAAAATGCATAATAAATATTCATCAAAGTTTCTGTTTGCATAAACCTCCATAATTTTGAAAAGATAAAACCCGAACCCAAATAAATTGTTTTTTGTATAATATATTCAATATGCTTGTCTCACGTCTTGTTAAAGTCAAATATTATTTTCAGATATTGCCAGCTCGTTACTCGGTTTATTTGTTTTCGGTCTATTCCAATATCCTGGCTTTTGGGAACACCGTTGATATAATTTCTAATTGTTATGTCTTCTGTTTTATCTATGTTCAAGGATAGTTTATTTAGGGCAAATCTAGAGTCTACTTTCTTAAGTGCACATTCATTTTATCTTGTGCAGAATTCCACGTATTGTCTGATGAGAGAATTACCGTATCGTCCACATATGACACAATAGAATCACTTGGTATACTATTCAGTAGATCATTAATATATAAAATAAATAATAACGGTCCTAATATTGTACGCTGAGGTACACCAGTAGTTATTTTATTATTGTCACTAATACAGCCATTTGCTCTGACTTTTTGTTGTCTATTTGTGAGATAGCTTTTTAATCATGTATAAGCGTTACCTCTAATTCCGTACAGTTTGTAAGTGGCAATTATAGATTTGTTTTTATCTAGTTTACTATAAATATGTTGGTTATGTATTTTAGAGCATCCATTGTTCCTCTGTCCTTAATAAACCCAAACTGTTTCTCAGAAATGATATTGTTCTTATCGACAAAATCGAAAATTCTTGTTTCAGAAATAATTGTTTCAGAAAATTTCGCTATATTAGATATTAGGAAAATATGCCTGTAATTTGATGGACTCTGTTCCCAGATTTAAAGGTTGGGAATATTTATGCTTCTTAGACTTTGTGGCTTAATTGATTTTTCGATACAGAGATAAAAATATATACCAAAGGTTTCGTTATGTATTTGGATAGTTTTTAATGTTTTAACGTTTATATTATCTACTCCTCCCGTTTTGTTTTTTTTATGTTTTTTATAATTGCTGTTAATTCAGATTTGTTCGTTAGATTTATAATGATGGAATTACAACGGTTGGGTGGTAATGCTATATAATTATTAGCATTCGGAGTTGATATTTGTTAATCTTATTTTTTAGGATTGTACATTTATGCTTCGTATCTAGTTTAGTCTGGTACCTGTTCTTGGTGAAATCTCAATTTGGGCATTTGTACGTAGCTTCTTTATTAAAATTTATAGTAAGTTGCAAATCTGCACATTTTTTCGTCGATGAAATAGCGGTAACTCTAATATTGTCGATTTAACAACGAATCATTGTAGAATGGAAGATGGAACAAGTTCATGTCAATTGATGAAATGTTTGACTCAAAGTACAACATACAAATATAAACGAAAAAAATATTTTAATTTTTAACTTTACCTTATACTTCTTTAAAGTTTTTTATTATATTTACTGATTTTCGATGGTGCTTTGAAGAATCCTTTATCCTATTTAAAATTTTCACTTTATATATAGGGTAAAAGTGAGTATTACTGCGGTTTTTTTAGACAAGGTGAACTTTATCAACGGAAATAAAATAAACAAATAAAACTATTGTCACCATTCCTTTTGTATGTAATTTATTGACTCATTATTTTTACAAAAAAAATTTAAATTCTTCAAATCAAATATATATTTAATTATAAAAAAAAATATGTGTTAACGCAGTCCCGTGCTTAAATTGAATGATTTTTTATTGTGAATTAAATTTAGGAACAAAATAAAGCGTTATAGAATAATTATTTGATAATTAAACTTGATTTTTGATATTGTAAGAGAAAAGTACCGATAATTTATTACTTACTTAAATTTGCGTAGAACTGGTGTATTTACTAATTAAATTCAGACATATGAATCAAATGAACAGCAATAAATATCTATTTATTCATAAACAATCAAACAAAAGTAATACAATATTTTCTCATGCTAGTATTGAAAAGGTAGGTACAATAAGACTTACACATAGAATCAGTAAATATTTAGGTAACAATTATTAAGTACTAAGATTCAGAATTCTTTTTAATTAAGAAAGGGAAAATAAAGAGGGAGGAGAGGGGAGAAGAAAGAAAATGGAGGACGGATTGGACAGAAAAAGGAGTTAAAGAATTTAAGGAAAAGAAGAAGGAAGTAACGGTATGTGGGGATTGGAAGAAGCTAAAAGAAGAGATCCAGAAGAATACGAAAAAAAATAGAGATAAAAAGAGGAAGGAGGTTAAACGCTTGGTGGGACAAGGAATGTAGAGAGCAGAAGAAGAAACTATTAGATAAGAGGCAGAGATTAAGGAGAAAAGAAATAGATTTCAAGGAAAAGATAAAGTATGGGTATAAAAACCTGATAAAGAAAAACAAGGAAGAGGAGATAGATAGGATAATGATGAAAATAAAGAAAGATAAGAGTGGTAAAAAAATGTGAGAAGTGGTAAGGAGCGGTCTGGGCAAGGGGAGGAGCGGTATAGATGAGGAAATAGGAAAGGAAGAGTGTTTTAATTTCTTTAAGAAACAAATGGAGGGAACAGAAGTAGAAAAGAAATAAGAGAATATGGAAAAATATCAAGGACAGAAATATAGGAAGTGAGGGAAGCAATAAAGAAAATGAAAGAGAGGAAGGCGGCAGGTAAGAACGGTATAGGAAATGAGGCATGGATTAAAGGAAGAGAAGTAGAGGAAGAATTAAGGGAATGTCAGCAGAAAATGTGGAAAAAAGGAGAGGTACCGGAAGAATGGAGGATGGGATTAGTGGTACCAATTTATAAGTAAGTGGACAAAAAAAAGATAGAAAACTATAGAGGAATTCCGCTGATGGATTCGGGGTATAATATTTATGCGGAGATACTGAGGAAAAGGCTGGTGGAACACCTGGAGCGGAAAGGAAAATTGGATGACACACTATTAAAGAAGAGGAACAATAGAAGCGATATATGCAATAAAAAATGTGATTGGAAGGGAGATAGGAAAAAAAAGGGGAAGGGCACTGGTATTGTTTGCAGATATGAAAGCGGCGTTCGATAAAATAAGAAGAGTAGTGATATGGAAAGCAATGAAAAGAATGGGGGTAGAGAAGCAGCCGAGAGAAAGAATCGAGGAACTGTACGAAGAAACGCGATGTAGGATAAGAATAGGGGAAGAGGAGACGGAGGAGTTTAAAGTGACGAAAGGAGTAAAACAAGGATGTCTATTGAGCCCGGTACTGTTGAATGTGTCGATGGCAGACTTCGAAGAGAAGATGAAAAGTATACAAGAGGGTCGAATGCTGATAGGAAAGAAGAAGATATGGACACTGTCGTATGCGGATGACGTGGTACTGCTGGCAAGTAACGAAAGGGGTATGAAGCAGATAATGAAGAAACTGGAGGAATTTTTGGAAGGAAAGGGACTGCAGCTACATGTAAAGAAGACGAAAATGATGGAATTTAGAAAGGAAGAAGGAAGGAGAAAAAAAGAAAAATTTGAATGGAAAGAAGAAACGTTCAAAAAAGTCAAAAGTTTCGTATACTTAGGATACAAAATGAGTGGAAACGATGGAGAGAAAAACCACATAAAGTATGTGATTAGCAGAGCAAAGATGGTAATGGGAACAGTATGGAGCGTGGGGAAAAGAAGTATCAGAACAGACTGGAACAGAAGGATGAGAATCTTTGATGCAGTGGTAGTAAGCATGATGATATACTGAGCGGCAATGTGGGGATTGAAGGAAAGGGGAGGTAGAAAAAACTCATGAAAGGTATATGAGATGGACGCTAGAAGTAAATACTAGAACACCAGGACACGTAATAAGGTGGGAAACGAGAGAAGACCAGATAAAAATGAAAGCGGGCACAAGAGCAATGAAGTACGAAGAGAAAATAAAAAAGGTTAGAAGAGGAAAAGACGAAGTGCAGACTATGTGGAATAGAGGAGGAAACAATGCAACACGTTTTCAAGGATTGCGAGGTCACAGGAAAGAAAGAGAGAAGTTAGGAAAAGATTAGGAAAGAAGGAGAAAAATTCTGAGCAATAATGTACGGGATAGAATGGAAAAGAAGAAGAAAAAAAGACTCTGTACTCCTCGTGCTCTACTTGCGACTATAGCTCTATGCTGATTGGCGCGATCGACTAATTTTCAATTGATTATTACTCAGTAATTACTGATCGGATCGAAAAAGTCGAAATTTTTCAAAAGCTTTTTAATTGTAAAAGAGCCCTCTAAAAAGTTGTCTGAACAATTGCTTATTAAATTTTGAATTTTTGGGATTTTGCGAAATATGGCCATTTTGAAGAGGTTAAAAATTTTTCAGACAACTTCTTAGAGGGCTCTTTTACAACTAAACTGGTTTTGAAAAATTTCGGAAAGATCTTGTCCGGCGTATTTTGACCTATTTTTTCGAATGGTGAGACTTATTTTTTGCTAAAACACTCTTGAAAAAAAAATATGGCGTGTTTTTCACGAAAAAAAGTGAAAAAATTTAGAAATTTTCAACTATTATATAAAAAATTTAGAATTTTTAAAAATATTTTAGAATCATGAAAAAAAATTTCCCGTAATATTTGAACATCGATTGCACTTTTTGCAGTATTTTGAATTATTGTCATTGCATTTTAAAAAAAAATGGGTATCACCTTTCGAAAGAACAGCTCAAAATACGTCGGATATGATCTTTTTCAAATTTTTTCAAACCTTTTTTTTTAGTTGAAAGCCTTGAAAAAGATGTTGAAAATTCGGGGTCTTGGCCGTTAATGGGGTAATAGATTTATACACTAATACATGATTTCATTAAAAAACATTCGTCATAAATCACTAGACGAGTAACTCGTGAAAACGCTGTAAAGAATAATCAAAACACGGGAAAATTAAAAAGGTCTAAAAAATAAAAATTGTCAAAAATTAAAGCAGAAAATTAAAAAAAGGCGGATAACTCACTTTCACTTTTTTCCCTCTGCTATTTTTACTAATTATTATTGAGCGTTGTTAATTTTTAATTACAGCACCTATATAGGTGTAGTCCACAAAGAGAAAATTTATGTACTGTAACGGGGCAGGATTTAGGAAAATCGAGGTAAAAGTACGCCGCGCTGGCCTCGATCTACCGACTACTTCATGCCGGTATCACAGGGATCTACCATTCGCCGACTAGCTTCTCAAATCCGCGGCCGTTATAGTACTAAATAATCTATATAATAAATGCGGGAAAAGTTTTCTGAAAATATGAAAATTATATAGAAAAGTGGGGGGAAATCAAGCAATAACAAGAGGAAAGCCGAGACCATATCAAACGTTCAATCACCAGACCAATATACGTGCGGAAGAAGTGACATAGCCGTGGAGCTAACAGACGTTAAATGAGAGTTGTTTCTCACTGGCTGCAGTCGTGAATGTAAGCCACCTCCTCCCCATGCATAGTCTCCTATTAGGCGGGCCGAAGTCAGTCCAGTCGCTATCGACTATAGACACACCTCGGACTGCCTAACATCAGTAACCGAGAACCTCCTCTAATCTTATGCTACTCGGATTCGTCCCGTCCCGCTGTGGTCGGGATATTGATATAAATAAAACTTATAACTGAAAAAATTACTATACAAGAATTTACGAATATTTAGGAATACTTTTGTTATTATAGTTATTATATATTCAAAGAAGAGTGTTACTTCGCGCTGTTGCGCAACGGGTCGAAATGAATCGATCTGTCGAATTGAATCGACTGTTGGGCCTTTTCGAGTCTAGATTCGAAAATCTAATCACTCGGAACGGCCCTGAAAACTATGTACTTCTCCCTAGGGAAGAAAAGCAGAATCGACAGGATGGCCTGCTGTGTCTTCTTAGGTTTCTAGATAGTAAGAAACCCTTGTGATTTCAAGAGTTTCCCACAATCGCCTAGGAAGGTACAAAGCAGCCTCTAATGATAGGTTAGGAGGAAGTTTGGAAAAACTGCTTCAGATACTTTAGCACAAGGAGCGCAAGTTTTTCCGGAAAGGAATACTAATTGCCGTAACTGCTTGTGAAAGACAGAAAGATACGTGAATTTATGATTAAAAACTTACTTTTATTGCAGTTCCACAAAATTTCACTATTATTACACTTTTTAGATAGACACTCGGGTGTCTATTGTTGAGCGCGGCGAATTATTTTACACTGTTGCTGGCACAGAGTTCGGATTTCGAAGGATGGCTGCTGAGAAGTACGTGTTCGGAGGTAGAACTTCGGAGATTACTGACTGGAGCGCGATGCAAAGCTGAGTTCGGAGATGGAAGTACAATTGTCTGGAGCACGATGCTACTTGGAACGTGATGCCGGAATTCAGAGTTTGTAGTTTGAAAGTTTCGAGTTCCGGAGACGGACTCCGGAATCTCTACTAAATGTTGCAGCGTGATGCACGTGCTTTTAAAGGCAATGACCTGCCTAATTTTCTGTAGGCGTATGTAGGTCAACGTAGGACGATGTCATTGGTGATTGGTTCATGAGTTTCATTGGACAACCCTCGGATGAGTGGTGGGGCAGTTCGAGACTTCCGAGTTCTCGGCGGGTTCATAGATTTTCCCCAATTCATTAGGTTTTTGTCCGGCGCTGATTTTTATGGTCCAAGTGCATGTGGGACGGACTAACTGGTTTTCCCAAACTCATTAGGTGCTGTTCTGTGTTGTCTCAGTTATGTGTATATTGGATAGGGCAACTAATTGTTGGGTTTTCCCGGAGTGACGATAATGATACGTAATATTAGGTCTATGTGTAATGATGTAGTGGCAAGCTTGGAATATATGAGTTTAAGAATAAAAGAAAATAAAAATAAAATCGTATGGTTTTCATAGGATGTTACAAGAGTAAACAAGATCACTGAAAACATTTTATATTAGTTTCGGTTTTAAATGTTGCTGTAGTGGGAAGCGTGATAAATACTTATATTAATTAAATAGTTAAATAAGGATATGTAGAAAAAAATACGGACTTTCTATTTCGGCATGCATTTTTCTCTAATAGCTCTATATTGTAACGGGGCAGGATTTAGGGAAAATCGAGGTAAAAGTGCGCGGACGCGGGGCTCGAACCCACGACCTAAGGATCCAAAGGCGCGCTCCTTAACACTGAGCCAATGCTGCACTGGCCTCGACTCAGCTACAGATC
>UELU01101112.1:0-16946 GCA_900490025.1 Megastigmus dorsalis | reverse complement strand
ATTATATATATTATAAAATTGAAAATCATAATTGAAGTTCCATTAAACTCTATTAAAATTGGGTCCCCACAGTAAAGTAGAAGTAATATTCCCGGAACGTCACTTTTACATCCGTCGTTACGTCGTGGGAACGTTGCAGCCACTCTTCAAATGGTACGTTCCTCTGCCGTGTTACAACGTTGCAATTACGTTTAGTTAACGTCAATGAAACGTGTAATTCATCCACCAAATCTACTTTCGCATATTTAATAAAGTTGCAGCTACGTTGCTGTGACGTATCCGATCCAACGTGTTGGAGGCGTAACGCAACCTTGCAGATACGTTCACGTCACGTTTTTAAAACGTAATACATGCGCCAACAAAGCGGACATTTTCACTATTCAACCAACGTTGCTGCAACGTTACTACAACTTTGAAAGTTACGTTGCTCCGTTACAAATTCACCGTTGCTGCAACGTTCCTGCAACGTTGTGTGCTATCTGGGTATCTAAATATATATTTATTTGTAATTTTACAATTTTACACAATAATTTTGCACCAAAAATATTGAATATTTGAGTGAATTCCCTTTGGGAATGACAGAATTTAAATAACGAATGGTAAGTACGGAAGGGCAAAATAATCTTTTTAATCAAATACCGTATTAACATATCACTAATGCGTTTTCGTATGGGTGCGAATAATCATGCGTTTAAATACCTATCAGAAAGTTGATGAACTTCCCTGTTTACGAGGTGAATAACCACGTGATTGATGTCGTCCTCAATTGGTTCATTCGGCCTTATGTAAACTTGATTACCCATTCCGGGAAACTTTACGGGTCCGATCATGGGACCCGGGCTCTGTCGCGTGTCATCACCGAAGAAGTCCGGAATCCAGTCAGTCCAGCTGCTCTGGCCAGGCTTAGTCGGAACCGGCTGCAGGACCACGGCATTATCGATTGATCGGCTAGATTTCGACTCTCGCGAATGTTCCTGCGCATACTGTGTCGCAGAATTGGTGGAGATAGCGGCATTGTCAGGAAGGTTGATGTCGTTCGTAGGACTGAAGACAGGACCAGTGCGAAATACTCGTCGTGCTGGACGCTTAACCATCGTAGCTTTTGGACGTGTAGAGCCAGCTCGATTGATGGTGCTCAGGTACGACAAATGACTTCTCAGATTCCGCGTGCCGCTCCGTCTGTTGTATATAACGAAGAAATAATTGAAGAAATTTACAGTTCTTCTTCCGCCATTTGAGACTCAAAAAACAACGAAGTAGCTTTCGATAACAAAACTATTGTAAAAAATCACCTACAGATATTAATTAACATAGAAATTCCAACAGTTACGAAGTTATTTGAAGTTTTTTGTTAAGACTATCTCCGTTGAAATATATACTGAAAATGAAAGCTCTTTGGACCAAGGTTGGTTGCTTTTATAGTTAATAAGTTAAAATAAGCTTTAGCAACTAAAAATTTCATCAAAGACACGATTTTTCTTCTATTGTTTAACCAAATATTGTATCGAAAATCAGTTAAATTAGAAATTATTACTACTATTATTGTTTAAATGATTACTGATTATCTTGAATATCAATCGGAAATAATTTTTTTTAGAAATTAGTTAGTTACAATCCAGTTGCAAAGATCTTTATTAGTACTTGCTTGAGTGGCGATTGTTTAATGTAAGGTGGCTGAAACGCCGGATTGTATGGATGCTTCGAGGCCCTGTTTTATTTTTAGAATCCTTGATGATTTTTCAATTAGAAGCATAAGTTAATACAACAGTCATTAACTTTTATGTGCAACTTATTACAGACTTTTTATAAAAATTAAAATTTTTAAAGAGATTTAAATAATGAGCGGTGGTTACACATATATATTTATAAGAAAGGTCTATACCTACTATTTCAACTTTAATATTGAATACTTCTTTTCGCAAGTCGGTAACCCTCTATATCATCTTGCAAATTACATTCCTTATATTTATTATGATATGAGGCATTTTTCATCTACATCTGCTTTTTATCTTACCAGGGTAGGAGTTTATTGATCTCAACGAACCAGCATTTTTGCCAAAACTAATTAAATTTATTCAGCAACGTTTCGGGAGCGTCTTAGCACTATGCTCCCCTTTTCAAGTTATAAACAACAAAATTATTTTATTTATACATTAAAAAACACGAATTTCTTACACCGTTAAAGAGCACTATTTTAAAGCTTCACCAACCTTACGTGAAGTATAAAGATTCACATATCGACGATAACAATTTTACATTTTAATAAAGAAAAGGAACATCTTAACTTGTTAAAAATTAACAAAATAAATTTAATTTATAAACAACGGCAGTAAAATAATATGGGAATCTTTACTTCACTTCAGGTTGATGAAATTTTAAAATAGCGCTCTTTGACGACGTAACAGGTTTTGAGTATATAAATTAAATAATTTCGTTGTTCATAGCTTGAAAAGGGTAGCATAATGCTAAAACGCTCCCAATATGTTGCTGAATAAATTGAATTAGTTTTGACAAAAATGTTACTTCATTGAGAACATTAAATTCCTGTCCTGAAAAGGTTTTATACTTGCACGAATAATAAAATCAACTACCCTCTGCTTTTTATATTAAAAATTATTATTGATATGAAAGCTCTTAGACGAGTGTCCGGCCTATGTGTTAAAAATTTAAACTTTGAGATTATTTTTCTCAATTTTTCGACCGATAAGTAGGTCTGATATTGAGTATACTAATGGATATTAGTATTAAGTACAATGCATTACAAAATCAAGTGATTCTGCGTTTAAGCTCTTCACGCTAGAGCCACATTAAGATTATGATTTAAATTGTTTTGAACAAATCTAATATTGACATACAGTCGAGCCCCAGATACCTAAATCGACGGAACCAAACAGCTCGGATACTGTAACTAATGCTGCAACCAAACCGGAATAAGTGTGAAAAATGTTCCGTTAATGAATCATAATTATCATAGTCAAAGCATCAGCTGTTCCCAGTGTCCGAGGTTCGACTGGAATCCACATTTTGACACTATAACAAACTTTAATTCTTACAAAAATGGTGATCTTTCAGCGTATAATAAAATAAAAAATATTATAATTTTTTTTAAGACTATATGAAATGCAAATTTAAATTTATATGAATTCATAATACTAAAAAAATTTCCACTAAGTTTCAAAGATTACTTTCTGGAAAATGCAATACTTACGTACCCACAACATTTCCATAAATATTAAAAGAACGACAAAAGCTATCGTAACTTATGACAGCTCAATAGGTTATTTAAACTTATAGTTTAAGTGCATCTTTTTGAATAAAAAAATTTAACAGAAACGTATGTAGAACGTGAAAAAAGTAAATTACAAACATTTAAATATTTTCCGTCATAAAAGAAAAAAAAATCATCCAATCAAACATAATATTTTACGCACTTGGGGAGGTAAAGAAATTCTAATTTTTATGAGAAAGCACTTGCTAGGTTTATTGGGTATGATTAAGTAGTAATGTATGATTAAAATTGATGACTTGCTTGCAATGATTTAAGTATCAATAATTTATGTACTATAATAAAATGTAATTTTCACTTTCTTAATTTTCATATAATATAAGAAGTCTATTATGGCTATGTAAGAAATTACTGTTTCATTTAAATTAATTAATGTTTTTATATGCTGTTAAAAAACAATAGATTTAAGTGATTCATTCTTTATCTTTAAGGAGAAATTTTTGTGATTCTTTTTCATATTGTAAGATACACATTTTTAAGGGTTTCCTACTACTTGAAAGCCATTTTTTAGTACTTGTCAAGTTTAAAGATCTTTTGAATAATGTAATTTGATAAATGTATGCCATAATAGCAGCAAAGTAAATATTTGACTTAATATAATATTTATTAATTCCATGTACCTAGTAAGTAAATAAATCTTTAGTTCACCGAAAGCAATAGTTTTTAAACTTATAATCTCTTATTGTGACATAAAAAAAAACAAAACAAAAATTATATAAATATATTTTTTAGGAGTGTCACTTTTAAAAATCTCAATAAATTATATATTCTGTATTAAAGCAAATATGAAGTTAAATTTAAACTTCCAGGTGAGCTTGTGATAATAAAGAATATATTCACCTAAGTACATAATAGAGGTTTAGTAATTTTAGCATTAAAAGCAGAAATTAGAAAAAAAAAGTTACGCAAAAAAATGTAAATAAAAAATTATGATACCTCATAGTATTATCGTTATCTGCTATGGCAATAGAGAGAAGAAAGGCACCAACCTGTGGAAAAAATCTAAATAAATGTAACTGTTTTTTTCCATTACCTACGTTTTACTTTTTATATATTTTATTACGCACACATTTATTTATTCTATTACAAAAGTAGTCATAATAAATGATAAATTAAAACTTTATCAATAATTAATTTAGTTCCATATTAAAATTTATAAATCTAAACTAGGTGTATAGTGTATTATCACTTCATGTATACTAAAGCCTATTAAAAATAATATACTTTTTTTAAAGCGTTTTTTTTATACTCAATATATAAAAATAGAAACAAATGTATTCGACAAGGTGCTTTTTTTAATACATTTTATTTTAATTTTTCTTCAATTAAGCTATGAATCACATATTTTTTAAATTGTATTTTTATACTCATCTAAGTTATAACATTTAACATTTGATACATCTGCTGTAAATACTTCTCTTATTTCTAATTAAGTATCGGGAGGTTATTTTAGAGCATTTCTTAATAAAATGATACATAAAAAAGAAATTTGCATCAAAAACTATTGGAAAACATAACTCCGTTTTATAAAGTCTTAAAAAATTTTATTATAATTTTACTATCTAATGTTAATTTTGGGGAAAAAATTAATATTCATTTCTGAAAGTAGTTGAGGTGGCTTCAACGACTTATTATAAAAATATAGAATTCATTGAAAACATTCATAATGATAGCTACCATACGTAACTACGCGTATGCAAAATTTGAGGGGACGGGGTTATCGACTTAAATTGTGAGAAACAAAAAATGAGAAATTAAAAACTTTAGAAAGGGTTCTTATGGAGATATATCAATTTAAATGCATTATTTCAACTTTTCTCACATAAAAATATAGATTCTTTCAGCAAACTGTAGATACATATTTAAGGTTGCAAAGATTAAGAATATGTAAAAAAACTGTACGTTAACGACTGTTTTAAAAAGTATTTCAATATTATATGTCAAAATAAGACTATAATACTCATCTATTATATACATGTTTTATTTTGTATATAAAGTTAATCTGTATGTTTAAAATATTACTTTAAACTATATAATTATTTTATGTTTAAGTTATAACTTCGAAAATCTTTTCAAGCTATTTGTATGTCAAAAATAAATTAAAATACTTGGGGCCCCCTGAATAACTCACAATTTTCGGTCTTATGCGCTAGTCAAGTCGAAACTAATGTAACCCAGTTGTCAAACTGTCACAATTATTGTACGCAACCCATCCGAGCACCTGTCTATTTCAACCAATACACACGCACTCACCATAATGAGATGCAAGATCCTCATTTTTATTAAACAAAAAAAAATCACTATCACACACTTAGAGAAGCCGAAGAAACAACAACAACACACGTTAAACAAAAAATGAAGCAGCAGCCACGACTCACGAGATGCCACCCTCAAAGCGTGAGCGGAAGCATCTAATCCCAGCGCAGCGCAAAACTATATGTCAACTGACTCGCGCTCATATACTACGCTGTCTTTTAAAGGCCGATCACGCACGTGTGTCCTCCCCATTTCGAGCCATTTAACTGGGTGGGGAGATCAGCTGCATTTTCTCCATTCGAACGAATAAATAGAAAACTGTAACGAGATATACGGCAATATAGGCGAATGTAATCCAACCACTTACGCTCTTGAAAATCCCCCACCGTCCGCTTCAACACCTCATATACTTATACTGTCCCGACAGTGCTACTACTGCACGCTTGTCGTGTGCCTCCTGCGGTGGGCAAAACCAGTCATCATAAAACTTATGGGTATTTATATACTCGTTTTGAGGAAATAAACTGTTCGCAAAGTATGCGCAGCGATGCCAATGAACTTCGCCTTCTCACGACTTTTATCATTGATATATACATATATATATATATATATATATTCCTTCTCCCTTTTTCCTTTTATTATGCAAGTTTTTACTTTCTTCACTTGAGCCTCACTTTCTATGTCGTCTGGGACTCACTGAGTCGGGTCACAACGAAATAGTATATAAAAAAAAACCCTCGCGATTAAAGAAAAGAAATGGAAAGGTGTGGTTTCGAGGAATCTTCCCGCGCTTGGAATGGTAAACTTGCTATTGTACTTTAGAAAGAATGGAGAAGCGTATAGTTTTTGTATGCTTGCATAGCGGACATGCATCGATCGTGACACCCGGAAAAACATAGCATAAGAATAATAATGTGTGTAAAAATATTAAAATAAGATGTTACTATGTCGAACAGTGCAATGTTAAAAGGTACACGCGATAAAATATCCCACATGATAATTCAACAAAGGTAGACTTATAGGAGTCAATATTCCCAGTTACAGTATCTTAGTTATCACAGCGGATTGTACATCACCTCTGATCTTTAAAGGCTAATAAAATGAATGCGCTATTCACTTTATTTCAATTACTGTCCATATCTTTTCTAGAGAATTAAAGCAGCATAAACAAAATGTGACGCAATTATAGTTAAAATTTCGTTAACCTTTACAGGTGCGGCATTTTTCAGTTCTAAATCGATATCAGAGATATGGCTCATTCATTTATAAGTAGACCCAACATGCCCAAGTGAACTACCCCCTCCCAAAGTGGCCATGCTGGCCCTGTAAAGGTTAATAATAGTAAATGGCCTGCAGCTCATGTATTTGCCTACGTCTTGTGTGTTTCAAACTTCACATGAGTAGAATCTCCTATTTACTATGCATGTTGAACACAATTTTTTTTAAATGCATGGAAGTGGTTCTTTTTTCTCGTGCCTACTTTTCCGAGCAAAAAAAAATACGTATTCCCCACTTTTACGGCAACCGTTAATTTATTCGCTCTCGTACTGAAAATGGACTTTTCCACACTTTACGCATTCGCGTGCAAAATCGACCTTTACGCACGGTGTATGAAAAAACACGTGCGCTCGGGTTATCTCGTCGAAACAATTTCCTTCGCTCACTAGTTGCGTAATGTACTATTTCCACACTAGTTTGGTATACATGTGTGTGAATTCATAGTTTGTGCTTAGAAAAAATTGATATTTTTGCGTAAGTCCGAAACATAATTAACCGCTGCCAATTCATTGGCACTTAGCTTCCTTTAACTTAATGTTTAGTTCCAATATACATTTATTATATACTTTATAAATAAAGTAAGTAATTGACTATAATATAATAAACAAAATTTTTTACACGAATATTATATATTAGATATTCAAGAATCATTGATTATAACATAAACCAAAATTTTTAAATTCAATTACATAAATTATAATTCAATAAATTATATTTTAAAAATATTTGAAAATACAAATAAAATGAGATATTAAACATCAAATTCCATCAATTCATTATTAAAATATAAACATTTGAAACAAATCTTAAAAATCAGAAAAATTGAAATATCTTCAAAATTTATTAACCAAATGTATAGAAAAAATATACAGCACTCAAGGAACAAAAATGCTATTTACATATAAAATTTCAAAACGATTTGAACAATTTTACACCTGTTATCTAAATTTAACAGATTCATACTAACAATAATCTATAAAATTTAGTAAAATTTCATAATGATTAATAAAGAAAATCTAAAATTATAACCATAGTTTCAAAAAATGACATTTTAGAAATAACAAAAGAACGACGCAAGCAATTTCAAAATATAATATGTCAAATTGTTGGTAATTTAATGATCTTTTAAATAGTAAGTTTATTAAACATTAAACTTCCCTTAACAAAAAATTTAAAAAACTAAAATTTAAAAAGTAATTTTCTGAAATAAAAAAAAGAGAATCAATGAATCTTCAAATTTAGTTTTCAGCCGTCGTGTGACAATAAACCGAGTAAAACAAACATTTATACTTTGAAATCGGTACATGCGTTCTCGAGATACAGAGATATTCACACAAACACATAGACATGAAAAAAATTTTTCTCAAAACTTCGTAATTTTTGTTCCAAAAGTCATAAAAAATGTTGTTAATCATTTTTGGAAAAAAAATTAAGGAAGCAATGCGATGAAGCAATATTATGATTTAATTCAGCTTAATATAAATGTGATTATATGTTCAATCTCATTAGAACTACACTTGCGGATTAATAAATTTTATTAAATTTTACTCTATACCTATATCAATTTTGTCATATGTCAATACCATTGTAAGATCAGTAGATGCTTTCCGGCTGCGGTCAGACGCCTTCTATAATCTATAATAATCATATTACATTTTAATAACGCAAAGTACTATGTGCAAAACATAAGTTCATGCATTGTTTCAGTGAACCTTTACAGCTGTTTAATTTAGTGACCAGATTTGCAAAGTAGAAAAAGTATACTTACAAATCACATTGATTTTTCACTTTATGTTAAAATTCAATTTAAAAGCTTAAGCTTCCTGGCTATAGAAATAATATCACTCATTATATCCGCAGCAAATGTACGCTCTCCTTTTTTATTGAAACATACGACCCGCGCAGAAAGAGATTAAGCATAACAAAATTAATCTGAACTGCCGGTCCTGGAAAGCTGCTTAAATGCTATACGTTATATTCGAAAATTAGTGCGGATTGAGTAAACATTCACTTTCATAAAATGGACGATAAAACTTGCGCAGCCTAGCTTTTCACTCAAAGTATTTGTGAAAATCATTTTCTGTAAAGTTGCGCATTACTTATTTTATTTTAAATATAATTCTAGAGCTTTTATTTTAGAATAAACGATTTGGTTTGAAATGCTGCACGAGATCTACTTTAGTCGAGAATCTCGATTTAGAAATCAATAGTGATAACATAATTCCCGCTATACGTATAGGTACGCATTCGAGATGTAATTAGCTCGATTTATTCAAAAACCATTTGAACGTTCCTTTTGTAACTGTCAAAATAGCATATCAGAAATAGGTGCTGTAGATGGATAAAATATCAATCAGTATTAGAACTACGCTATTTAGTTTTAGTTTAAATTTAATGATTGATAGCCCTTGATAGATAAAAGTGAACGTTTAATAAAAATATCTTAAGAGATATTTTATTTGAGAATTTCATTGCCTAATTTCACTTTCACTTTTTCGAAGTATACTTATAGAGAGCAATAAAGTCGCTGTAATATAAGTGTTAATCGCATCTTATACTCGAACTATGCTATCACGTTCCGGTAATTGACGCTAACATCAGTTATTTGAAAGGTTCAATCATAACCTCGGAGTCAAGGAACTTATAATTCGAGCATTTATGATTATTTATTGACGAGACTTACATTACTTACGTCTAATAGTACCTATCTAATATTAATAGAAACTCCAGTCATTTTATAATAATCTTATCTCTCGAGTGCCAAAATGGTTTATTTCCTTTAAAAATGATAGATTTTAAAATCTATGAGTGTACTGTATTGATTGCATTTATAATAGCTGCCGCTTATACATCACCACACAATGACTCGTTACAGTTTATTTGTACACAAGGCGAAAGTAAGATGCTTATTATAGCTCGTGCGTGTAGATAACGAGTACCACTTATTGTTATCCGGCGTTTGAAAGAAAAATATTGCATCAAAACAGTACGTGTTATTATTATAATTTCCTGGAGATCCTTTTCTTTTATTATCATAAAGGACTACAGTTTCGTGTACACGTACTTTAAGAGTAGGTAGAAGAAAGTTGAACATTATTTTCTCGAGCAACAATAGTTTTTAAATCTTCACTAAATTCGAACAAAAATTATTATACCTATATTATACTTTATCCTTTAAATATCATAGCCATCAAATATATAGACTGCATATATAGAATAACTTGTTAAAATAATCACATGTTAAGTTATACTGCACTACAGTTTAAATGTATGCCTATTCTTATATGTATATAATAGATATACTTTACATCAATGATACGATAATGTCCTGATCTTTATTATAACTTTTAAATTTAAAATGTAAATATTTCTATAGTCAGAATTAAAATTTACTTTCAAAATAATGTTGTATAGTTTATGTTATAATTAGTTATCAATTATATCAATTCCTACTTATTATACTTACTGATCTTCAATTAGAGAAAATAGTGAAAATTCAATATATACAAAAAATCAGTCCAATAACTGTCTAGAAACTCCCATTATGGTAGCAATATAATAACTTTACATTCAACGCTGTACATCTTGATTTGCTTTCTGCATGTAATTCTCATTATTCTGCATAATATACTAAGTATATTATTGTTTTTGCAAGATTGAGGCGGGATTCTTAACATTAAAAATGAAACTTTGCCATACTTTATTTTTCATTTTTTTTTTGTACTACAACGAAAGCTGATCTTGCACGCACCTATATAAAGAACACTGAAAAAGTTTGTATCCAAATTCTAAGAAATCAGCTTAGCCAGTGAACTGCAGAGTGAAGGTTCTTAATGTATTCTATGCACACATCTTAAATTCATCAAAAATCCAATTCCTTGTCCATATTTTGTAACCAATCATTAAACTAAGCGAGTGCCATTTTATTAAAGCACTAATAATAATTATAGTCACTTTATTCACTAGTGTCAACATGTTCATTTTGATCCTATGAAATACAAGCGCTTTCTAAAACTTACTAAAATCGAAATAAACGTAAAATAATCGTAACTTTAATTTTAAATTGCAAAATAATTATTATTATATTTTATTCTGTAGTGTAATCCGATACTGATCCAGCATATTCCTCAATTCATAATTTAATAAATTCTTTAGTTGAATAGTATACGAATGACTATTGACTTGTTAAGACATAGCGCAGCCTATATAAATCAAACATTTTAAATAAAATCTGTCTTGAAATATAAGCGTTAAGAGATTAAGATAAGAGGATTTAAATCTATTTCGAACCGATACATAAATTACATACACTCAATTGAAACTTGCGCAGTCTCGAAGAGCATTTAGATTTTGCAATAATATCCTTAACGGTATATCTGTAACATTTCGTCAATCTATATCAATGTCAATGTATAAATCTTACTTATCAGCATTTTGTTCATAATATTTGTAGAGACACGAGGATCTTCGAAATGAAACCTTTTTACTATATGTATAAACTTTATAATCAATATTTACATGTTAATTTCGACAAAGCATTCTTTTTCGTATATGTATATTAAATCATACCGGTTTGAAGAAAAAAAAATTTCATTTTTGTAGAAACGTGGTAACATATTTCCCAAAAACTTTCATTTTCTCTCCACAATCTCGAATGTACACGACTGTGATTGAGGGCGCATCGAAAACTACGTAGCTAGCTTGTACCTATCGCGAGCAGACTGCACAATCGTCTGATCGCGTAAAATCAAAACCTTATCCAAATGAAATGTTGCTCGCACGACCAATGAGACGTAAATTATTTACACGTGAAGGAGCAACGCACCCTGTCTCATTTTTTCGACATATCAGCGCACGGCCAAGGTCGTTACACCCATCGGGACAGCTGCCAACTCGAGTCCGCGCGTAAATAGGAAAAGGCCCGAGTTTACTTTTCGTAATTAAATTGACCGTCGTCTCGGAGAATGTGGAGCAGTCGCTCTGTGGTGCGCAGCGCCGCGGATAGGAGCCGGTTTTTCCTAGCCGCCTGCCGCGATCCTCGTGCACACTGCAGTTTGCACGCGCACTCGCCTGGTATACTTACATTATCGCGCTTGATTTACGAGGTGCTCGGCGTGAGCGCGAGTTAAGTTATGGCTCAATTGGTCGTTCGATAAGTGGACGAGTTTTTTGTTTTTTGTTTTGCGAGTGGGCGCCGCAAACCTTTTTTTTTTGTCTCTCGCATTGTCCGCAGCCGTCCGTCGATCCGTGTTTTGTGACGCCTTTTACCGTTCGGATATATACCAGGCGAAAATATCTCGTGAACGCGATTATATACTTTTCACTTTCAGCTGCGAAGGTTCGCGAACTGAGATCGGCTAATCGTTTTTGCATGGCTTTGCCGTATGATTGATTCGCGAAAGCAGCGGAAATAATTGTGCTAATTAATGAACCTAACGGACGGAAAATACTCTATTTGGAGTAAAGCAGGATTCTACGAAATTCTATACAATCTTAATTATGAGAAATATTTACAGCTCGTACTCAAGTAGAATATATTGCAAGATTATAGTGAGCATTATAGTCATTTTTTTGCATATTGAAAAAGAGTCATATTATTAAAATTAAAAATTCGGAATATTAACTAGAAATGTCGAAATCATCCTTCGGAAAATAATCACTTCGGACATGTTAATTTTGGATTGAAGATCTCATATACGCTCCCACGATCACTCTAATATAACAGCTAGTATAAATGACTTATTTAATATACACTTAGATAAGGTAGTGATGAATTTTTATTTTGAATATATTTTATGTTACATTTATATTAAATCACTGTGTCACCGTTTTTAATAAAACATCTGTACTTTTCGAGGAATTGCATAAATGTGAATCCTAATTCAGAAATAATAATGAGCTTAGGTGAATCGTCATGCGACTTGGTTTTAGATAATTAGTATGTGGAAATCTTAAATTATTGTAAACAATGTATAAAAACTAAAGTTGTTACCCGAGACTCGATCACTAATGATTTTTAGCATATTTAATTTTTTTCGGCGGGCTGACGTACGTATAAGGTATAACATAAAAGTAATAATAGCATATACTTTACATTCAAATACCACTGGTACAAGAAAATATTATTTGCATTTGCAGATAATTTAGCCTGCCACAGGTCTATACAGTCATATAAAGCAGTATAAGACAGAATTTTTTAACAGAGATCAAAAAGTCTATATTAATTATGAGATTAATACAAACTATTCTTTTTATTTTAAGTAATGTTTATATTATTTCAATTAGTACCTTTTTTCAACTAAAATTTATGTTTTATAAATCTAATATATTAATGCTGATTAAAGCTCCTATGTTAATTAAAATGTATAAATTTTACTCAGAGATCACCAGTTTTACGAGGTAAGTTGTTTTAATTTTAACTTGCATAAAATGTTTCCTGAACTCATAAAAATTATCGCCTAGCTTGAAACAGAAAACCGTTTTAGTATCATTAGATAGAATAAAATATCGATTCAATTTATATGAGATTTCCTTTGGACTTTATTAATTTATTGATAACTATAAAGTTGTTTCAAATATTATTTCTTATGAAAGTAAGTATTTTTTACATAAAATGAGTATAAGAGAAAAATTATACAGGTAATGGAAATTCCGCAAAAAAAAAGAAGTCTTATTATCTACTTTAATGTAACAATCTACTTACATTTACTAAGTGACTAAGTAGCAATTTTATATGAATTTATTGAAAAATATTAAAATCACAAAAACTGTAATTAAGTATCTAGTAGAACAATTAAATTTTTCTAAATTTGTATTTTGGCGGTATTAACTCCTTAATTGCGCTTATTTAGTGCTGAAAAAGTGTAAAATAATACAAAACCGTACCCCAGCATGATTTTAACACCTAAAACCGCACAGACGAGAAAGGAGCAGGAAACCTATAGATAATATTCGCGTAAAACCGCTGCAGCTCGGCTCACGGGTCTTAGGCGCAAAAGTTTAATATATTTTCCGGTAGCTGATACCCCAAGGTTTAAGTAGAAAAAAGTTTTTAAAAAATCGAAGAAGCGCCTGCCGCCGTTCAAGCGGGTGATATTAAGCGGAAACTGGAAAACCCCTGAGTGCGCGTAAAACCAGTGGCGTTCGACTTTCGAGCTTTGGGCACAAATTTTGGATGTTTTCTTCCGAATTTGGCATATATAAGTGTTTTTCAGGAGGCCGATTATTTTATTCCTATATTACGATAACAAATTGAACTCTGACAAAAAAGTGTTATATAGGTTTTTGTCTCAATTTTTTCCCTAGAATCGATTCCCGCAGTCAGTTTTTGAAAATTATAAATTTTTTTGTAATTTGTTTAAATAATTTTTATAAACAATTGCAAATGATAAAAGAAAAAATACGTATATTTTATTTTTCACTTAAGCAAAGGATGGCATAGTTAGTTTGTTGTTATCTCAGCCAGTTTTTGCATGGGCTTTAATGGGTTAAGTAAAATTATGTCTGTCAACTAAAATAAACAAATTTTTATTAATTTAAGGTATTATATGATAAATTAAACATACAGAAACATTTTAATCATTTAACTTAATAGTTCTATTACATTTTTATACCAAGCTGCTGTGAAGTCAATGATAATTGCTGAATACTTAGTTCAATCACTTGTTGTTCTACCTCTATAGATTAATTTTCTGATGCTAGAAACGAGTCAAACGAATTTGTCTCCAAATTTCTCGAACTGCTTCTATCTTCTCGAATGATGACTGATCATGAATTTGGTCATTATGAGGATCACTTGTGCTGCTAGCATTTAAATGACGATGTGAAATTTCCTAAATCAAAATAAACATTACTAAGAAATAATTTTTCCTGGTTTATTAATTCAAATTCGGATCTTGTATTATTCAATCTTATAGCTTACATTCTTAAGTTATCTTGCATCTTATGAATAGTAATAAAATTGTAAATGTAGTTGTTTCGATAAAATGTTAACATATTAAAGGTGGTAAGTTATGAATCAAAATTACAATTAAAAAAATATAAAATTAGATTGTATTTAAACATTTAAATGGTCCAAAAGACTTTATATAGTTTTATGAATTGTAACATAAAATAAATTTCTACAAAAATTACAAATATAAATGTTACATAAATATATTTGTGTTATAAATATTTCATTTTTGCTATTTCAATACTTATTCGCAATTTGGCATCTTCACTGTCATCACTGCTAAAACTTTGATTCAATCCTTTTTGATATCTGCTTGATGTTGAAATATCTGTTTTGATGAACTTTCAAGATATTCACGTACCATATCTTCTCATTATAGATTATTCAAATAACACTGACATAACCAATAATTTGTGTACCGCAGCGTTTAGTCAATTAGATAGTTTTTCTTATGATAGTAAAAATTAAAATTCGAATAATTATATTCTAGTTAAATAACGGTAAATATTAATTAAAATAATATTATTTACGTTTGAAACAATAAAAAAAACCGTTGACTACGAACAACTGAAACCGTTATATCAACGAATATAGACACTCGTTGGTTCTATCCTTCTCTCGTTCATCGAATCTATTGCTATACCTATTTTATTTATTTATTTATTTATTTAGCGTAAAATTGTTAAGACTTTAGTTGAATACTAGCGCCATAAGTAGTTAGGTTAGGAGCTTTGAAAATAACAGTTTTTATATCATATTTTTGGTAAATAATTGGATGTTTGCAAGCGACATAAAATTTGAGTTTTCCTTTACTTTATTTAATTAATAAATTTTTTAAATTTTTATGTCTTATAAAAACGATAAATAAGTAAACCAAATAAATTTATTTAAAAGAGCTACCTAAATAAAATTATTTTTGAAAATCGCGCACAGCATGAACTCAGTTTATCACTCTTCACATCTGTTGTTCATGCGGAATGAAGAACGTGGAATGAAACTCATCAATAACAAAAGACAAAAGCAATCGATCGTTATGTATGATGTAGGTTCGATCATTAGTAGCCAGTATTAATTATTATTACCTTAATTATCTTGAAATTAAGTACATAAGTTATTATCGTTATACTTAAACTAATATATTTGATTTGCTGTTCTCGCTACGTTTATGCTTTTGGCTAATGGTATATACATACAATATGGAATCAAATACAGATAAAAATATAGAATTTGTTATTACTTATGCTCGAGTAAAATTTAAGCAAGACAATTCGGTAGTATTTGTACCAATATCTGATATAAAGGAATTTCAAAAAAAGGGCCAGAAAATGTTGAAGACTTCTGCAAAGATAAATATTATTCGGTATTTTCTAAGGATGAAAAAAATCCGTCAGGAGTATATTTGCCTGTTCAGATCGGCCAGTTAGCACGTGAGTCATGAATTTTATATAAAATACGTGGTTTCGTTTATAAAATAGTAAAAATATTTTTTCTGTGCACTATAAGTGTTATCCGAATTTAATTTAAATGCTAAAATATTTATGTAAAATCCAAATAAATATAAAATATATATCTCTGGCCTTATTTAGAAATGGTTTTAAAAATTTATTATTTAAAAATTATAAAATTGATTGTATAAATAAAATAGAATTTTGAAATAAAATATCTTATCAACTGTAATATTTTTTTGCAACGTGCTATTTTAAACAAACAATTTGATAATTTATACTTGTCACTTGTAAAAGTATAACTAAACTATTAAAACATAATTACGTTTATGATTTTGCATTTCAATTTCGGTGGTCTCAAAGAAGTTGAACAAATAGAGAGGAAACGAACTGTATTTTAAACCATTATCCGACAGTACTTTACTTAAATAGATTTAGTGATCTTGATTCATCCAATTCTGGTGATGATGACGATGCTATAACCAAAAAAGTTGATCCACGGATAATAGGATAATAGGAGGTCCTATTATTTACAAAAATGAAACCGCTAGTAAGAATATTCGCTGAGGAAGATTCAATACATCGCGTCATCGTTTCACGCTCCTACTTATACCCTCGCCGACAACTGTTTAGGTGCGTGTTCGCTACCAGCTATGGGTCGCTGCCTGGTGGCAGACGCGCGACTCTGCTTTTCTACACGCCGGCGCGCGACTACGCGAGTACTCCGCCG
>UELU01101105.1:0-12171 GCA_900490025.1 Megastigmus dorsalis | reverse complement strand
TTACCCAACCCAACCCCGACTCAAAACTCCCGAACACATATTTAACACGCGGCCGTATTTCCCGGAATTAACCGAAACTATAGAGCCGCGAGCAAGTGTGTGTGTGTGTGCCACGTCAAAATCCGTTGCCGCTGAATAGCGAGTATAGACGCTGCAAGCGCTCGTGAGAGAGGGAGAGAGAGAGAGAGAGAGAGAGCGAATTATGGGTCAAGAACCCAGTGGGTACCAGTGCTAATACATGGACACACGTGCATACACTCCGCGCATATATAGAGCAATCCTGTTTATTAGCATAAACCGCATAAACAACGCGAAACTCTGTCCGTTGCACGCGCCTTCCCTCGTTCTCTCGCTCTCGCTTCCCTATAACATGTAGGGATTACAATATACAGTAGTGCACGCGCGTGCGTGAACCTATGTAATTTCGATTTTTGTTCGCGTCTCGTGTTACGTTGGAATTTATACGTATAGATATATATTTGGTTGGAAGAGAGAAAAATAGCGAGAGATCGAAGGAGGAATATTGCGTATATGCATTTTGCGAAATGGATATTTATGCCTCGAATGGGAGAGTTCGCTGATTTATTACTCGCGGGTGGTATGGGATAGAACTCGCCTTGCAGCTTTTTTTATTATTACACATATGTGTGTGAGAGAGTAAAGTTATAGAGGCGTTGCGGTATATCCGAAGAAGTGGAGATGTCGTTGGGATAATAAAACGTGCCGCGTGACGTTAGATATCCGAGCTAAAAAATATTTTATAGCTGCGACATTGGAAAAAGCATGGCGACTGTCTAGGTATGTATGTATGTTTTTTATGAGATCTCTCCTTTTTATTTGTGTATATATGAAGGTTTAGTTTAACGAAAATGATCAGATAATTCATGATCTAGTTGCGCTCGTTGGATGCTTAACGTTTTAATTTAACTGAAAGTAATGGCATAACGGTAATAATAATTTAAAAAGAGTAGAGTGATCTAGTATTTTCATTAAAATTGATTTTTGTTGCAAAAAAGCATTTCGCAATATTCAAATACTCATATCGCAATGTCGTGAATAAAAAGTTTATACATAGAGAAAACCGGTTACGGGCATCGCTAAAGCAATGAATCTTGTATCTATACAGAAATTGATAGGTTTATCGCGTAATCAGGTTCAGTGGACTAAAGTTGTTGCTATACATCATACAAACTCAAAGACCAAACACTCCCGTCCAAACATTTGTTGTACTCGCTCGTTTGAAAAAAAATATTGAATAATTCTACATTTGTTTTAGTAGCGAACAGTGAGTTACGCAAGTTGTGTGCGATCTTACACAGAGTAAATTTTACTTATACACACTAACGGAAGTTAAGCGTTATACCCGAGATAAACATTTGACTTGAGCTGTTCTCAACATAAACTATACCTCAGGGAAATTATAGAAACTGATTTAAAAATTGAAATTCGGTAGAATGAATAGGATGATCAATTTGGAATTGGAAATTCGAAACAATGTTGTTTTGAGTGTGCATGCATAATTCAAAAACTACTTTAAACCAAGAACATTTTTTGTTGTCCAAACTCGAGCGCGTACCGAATTCTTGCGTGGATTTCGCGTCAAACGCTTTAAAATTCGAGTTCCAACGCATTATTGTACATAAAGCGACCATAAATTCATCTCTAACAAAAGGCCGCGCGGCAAGCAGACAATGAACCATTTTCAAGGATTGTCACTGCGGCTCACCGCGCATTTCTCCAAAGACACGCACACACCCGACCGATCAACTGCCGTATACGTAGTCGTCACCAATAATGCAAGTCGACCAAAAATGTCATGTAATGGCAATAAATTCGTACGAGAAAGACGCTGAAATAATAATACCACCTCAAGAATTGCAGCCCTACGATATGATCAATGAATCAGAAGATTTTTTCGAGTCCGAAAACACGGACGTGGAACCAATACCAGCAGACGACAGGCTAAATAAAATCATCGAAAGCCTGCGCTTAGACCATCTGAACGAAGAAGAAAAGGAACACGTAATCTCACTAATTACGGACTCCCAGGAAATATTTCACCTGCCTGGAGATAGTGTTCCAGCTACAGATGTGTTCCAACACAGCATACCCACCACCGACGATGCCCCCGTATTTATCAAGCAATACAGACACCCGCTCGTCCATAAAGAAGAGAAACAGACGCAAGTAAAAAAATTGCTCAGGGATGGAATTATTGAAAATTCAACTTCACCGTACAGCTCCCTCGTACACTCTGGATCGTACCGAAAAAAGCTCGTCCATAAAGAAGAGAAACAGACGCAAGTAAAAAATTGCTCAGGGATGGAATTATTGAAAATTCAACTTCACCGTACAGCTCCCTCGTACACTCTGGATCGTACCGATAAAAGCCGACTCCAAAGGCAACAAGAGATGGCGAATGGTCATAGATTATAGAGCATTAAACGAAAAAACTATCGGGGACGCGCACCCTCTCTCCAATATAACCGAAATACTGGATAAATTAGGAGGAACCAAGTACTTCTCTATCTTCGACTTAGTCAGCGGATTCCACTAGATAGAAATGGATCCCAAGGACAGACATAAAACAACGTTTAGTACCCCAATAGGACATTACCAGTATGTAAGAATGCCGTTCGGACTGAAATCGGCACCGGCCACTTTTCAGAGGTTGATGAATCTTGTACTATTAGGACTACAAGACGTGGAACCCCTCGTGTACCTCGACGATGTCATCATATATGCCTCTAGCCTGGAGGAACACAATGTCAAAACGAAAAGACCGTTAAATCGGCTCTCCAACGTAAGACTATCTCTGCAACCAGACAAGTGTGAGTTCCTTGCTACCGAAGTGGAGTACCTAGGACACATTATCAGCGAGTATGGAGTACGACCAGACCCCAAAAAAATGGAAGCCGTAAGAAAGTTTCCTCAACCTAGAACGCAGACTAACATCAGACAATTCTTAGGGCTTGCAGGTTATTATCGCAGGTTCATCGAAGGATTTTCAGACAAGGCAAAACCATTATCCGATCTGCTGAAAAAAACTGATTTGTTCAACTGGAAAAAGGAATGCCAAAACAGTTTCGACTATTTAAGGAAAGCTCTTTGCGAAAGCCCCGTTCTCCAATACCATAAAACCAGCAGAAAAAAATTACGGTACAACAGAAAAGGAATGCTTAGCCATCATATATGGCGTACTACATTTCCGACCGTATCTCCTTGGACGAGAATTTACCCTAATCAGTGATCACGAACCACTCAAATGGATTGATTCGGTAAAACCACCGGTACAAAGGCTAATCCGCTGGAGGACCAGACTACGAGAATACCAATATAAATTCTTACACAAACCTGGGAGGCTAAACGTGAATGCAGACGCACTGTCAAGAAATCCTATCCTGCCGGAAGCGATAGCATTGCCTACAGCCTACATTGCCTAATCCTCTTCCGACCATTTTACTACCAGCCGCGGATCTGCACGTCAGGCAGTGTCTAGCACATGAGGTCGAGCAACTAGATCTACGGGTAGTACCAGAGGTCCAGACCAAAAGATACAAATTAAATTAATAAACCACAGCCTTACTTGTAAAAACGATAACATAATACATTTTATGTCCGCCGACTGTGAATTCTCAACACCTATATCCAAACTTTTATTAGACTTAGGGAGAATTGATAAGAGCAATATTAAAAATTCAAAACCCAAACAAGGGGATGTTATCATCACTGCAAAACCCAAAACAAAGGTATTCAGTGGTATACTAACAACGAAACATTTCGAAGATTTTTCCCTTGAGGAACTGAAGAACGTTCTCAAAAACATAGCCGAATACATACGACACTATAATATCAAAACCCTACGTCTGTCTAATACGAATGACATGACGGAAAAATTCACGTTCTCCACACTCTTGGATATCTTGAGAGAAACCTTAAAAGAATGTGACTGCATTCTATTTATTTGTTACGGAACTACGACGGTACCATCAGAAGACATCCGTGAACAAATAATAGAAAAAAACCATGATAGTCTCATCGGAGGACACAGAGGAATTACCAAAACCTACCGACGGAGAAGAGAGAAGTTCTACTGGACCGGCCTCAAGGAAGATGTAACTGAATATGTCAGAAAATGCACCAAATGCCAAGAGTTAAAACTCGTAAGAATCAAAAATAAAGAACCCATGATAATCACGGACGCACCCATAGACCCATTCTATAAAATTTCCATCGATACTGTAGGCCCTCTTCCTATAACCGCTCACGGGAACAAACACATCCTTACTATCCAGGACAACTTAACCAAGTATTGCATCGCGGCATCTATTGCAGACCCTAAGGCTGAAACTATAGCCGATGCCATAGCCCGCAATGTGATTGCTATATACGGTGCCCCGTGGATCATACTATCGGATAAAGCTCCGGCCTTAATAGAAAAGCTGATGCAGCAACTGGCTACAATTTTTAAAATCCAGCAGGTAACCACATTGGGATACCACCCCCAATCCAATGGATCATTAGAGCGAAGTCATCTCGCACTAACAGAATACATACGCCAATATATAGATAAATATGAAGACTGGGATCAAGTAGTACCTTTCGCTATGTTTTAATATAACACCAGCGTACACGAATCTACTGACTTCACACCCTTCGAACTAATCTTCGGTAGACCAGCGAGGAGTCCCAGCTCCTTTTCGGTCAATGAAACGGACACCTATTCTTCGTATATAACGGAATTAATGACAACATTAAACGATACTCAAAAAATGGCCACTCAGGCCCTAATAAACTCAAAACACCGAACCAAACATTACTACGACAGAACAGCAAAAATCCACCCATACGAAAAAGGCGATCTAGTGTATACTATAAAAGAGGCCCGGAAAAACAAACGAGACAAAACATACAAAGGACCATAACAAATCACCAACATACTGGATAAACATAATGTCATTCTACAGAATGACACAGGAAAAAGACTCCTGAAACACATCGACAAAATAAAAAGGGCCTATCATCACTAATAGTCCTCACAGAAACATATTTGTTTCAGATGACGTGGGTACTAGTAGCAATAATCTTACCTCTACATATAGCAGCACGGAACAACGCCATCCAGGACCTAAATAACAATCCAGGTATATACTTTGAAAGGCTACAGGACATTAGGTACACACAAGCGGAATGGAAAATACTAGTGTTTATCGACATAAAAAAATTAAACTACAACTCGACTGAACTTTTGCATACCACGGGTCAAGTAAGAAGCTCCTGCAAAAATTGGCCAATACTCTGCACATCTATGACTAAGAGGACCGAGTGCTTAATAGAAAGAATTAGAAAAATCGAAGAGATCTATGACAATCTAAAGGATACTATGCAAGAAGTGGAAGCAATCGACCTCACTGAGGGTCCAGGCCCTTCAACAATAAAGAAAAGAAGCGCTCCTCTCGGATTCATAGGAAAAGTTAGCAAGCTCGTTTTTGCAACCCTCTCAGAAGAGGATGGGAAAAAATATTCCCGTCACATAGAAGACCTTTTTAAAGAGCAGACCGAATTGGCGAAATTAAAAAAAAAAAAAAAAAACTAATGCAACCATTGCATTTTCACAGAGAGAAAAAAATTTTATATATATATATAAAGGAAAAAAAAGGGAGAAAATATTAAGGAACCATCGTTCGTTATAAGCATCATCGTTATAAGCATCATTTACACTTCTGCCATAATTACAATCATAGAAGGATATACACTCATCGACCTGCACGACAACCCAGGGATACTATGAGTACGTGAGCCCGGTGAAAACAAGCGTATCTACCTGGACCACCGAAATACTTATAGATGTAGATCCTCTTGCTCTAGATGACCACGAAATTAAACATCAAATTCACAAAATAACTAGCGAATGTCCAGACTCATCACACGAATGTCAGTTCCATTTCAGCAGGTTAAAATACTTGTCCGCCAAAGTAACCACAGCAGCGGAACTATTTCTAAAAATAAGGAATCTAGTACCAAGCAATACCAATGCCTACATCACGCCGCTAAAAATAAAGCACTTTAAGCCGTACGGAAACGAAGACCCAAACCAAGACGACATCTCACCAGGAATACCCGCCCTATTCTCCAACGGCATCTCAGACCATGTTGAAGGATTAGGACTACTTAGGGAAGAATTATATATACGACACCTAATGGCAATGACGAAAGCCAGAGAATTAACCGAGCCATCAAGCAAGGAATTCTTCAGTATCGCCCAAGTCTGGATCAACGCTTTCTAAAGTTATCTAGCACTATACCTGGACATCTACCAACAATTAATTCAAATCCTATACTTCGCTTAATCGGGAAGGATAAACCATCCGCTACTCCCTCGCTATTGGATAGACCAAATAGCAATGTACGTCAAACAACACCAACCGGATGCAGAATTCTTCATAAACAATCCATAGTCTATGGACTTCAGCAAACTAATAAAGATCAAAATGGGACACAGAGGACCAAGCATATGCTTCCAAATAACCTTTCAACTATTTAATCAAACCACTTTTGAACTATTTAGAATACACCCAGTACCAGTTTTTCACAAGAATTCAAAAATAACCTCATCAATCACACCGAAGGCAAAATACATAGCCATAGCGCCAAACCAGCAAAACTATTTCCTATTGGATACAACGCAGAAATGTTTGAAATCCACACAGAGCATGTACTGCCCATTTTCACCTCAAATACATAACGAACGAATCTGCGAAATACAGATGCTAACAGGCATACCGGATATAAAAGACTGCAGAATCATCATAAAAATAAGGAATACTACAAAATGGATCAAACTTACAGAAACCAACGAATGGCTTTTCTCAACACCTAGACTGGAAAAAGGAACTATCACTTGCCTCCAAAACAACTACAGCTCCACCCTCCAACTCAAAGGAAAAGGAATCCTAAGGGTAAAAGATTCATGTAGCCTTAACACCGAAGAAAGCCATCATCACCTTTTCACCGGCAAAAACAAAAAATTGCCACCATTATATTCCGAACTTTACCATGGACTACACAGAGCTACACAACTCAGAAGGGATATCACCTACGCTATTAGCCTGCATTGGACACCTAGTGATAATCATCGTAGCTACAACCATCCTTTATCGACTAAAACGAACAACCAAACGCCGACCTTACAAGATAAGATATCACACATCAGATCACACGTATGAAACACCCATTAATGTACAACCAGACGAAAAAGCGACAGTTACCTTTACCTTCGACGACACCACAGAATCACTAGAAGAACAATCGAGTATACAGAAAAAGGAAATAACATTTAATTTACACCCAAAAAGAAAAAAAATAAGAATCCGGTCTACGATAACAAAAATATCAAGTCTACTCCTATATACAACAATTGTAACTTACGATCAACACCCATTAATGTACAGCCAGACGAAAAAGCGACAGTAACCTCCACCTTTGACGACACCACAGAATTACTAGAAGAACAACCGAGTATACTGGAAAAGGAAATAACATTTAATTTACACTCAAAAAGAATAAAGAATAAGAATCCGATCTACGATAACAAAAATATCAAATCTACTCCTACATACAACAACTGTAACTTACGATCAACACCCATAGAGGAACCGCAAAAGGAACTAACGGCGAGAACATAAAAAAAAAAAAAAAAATTGATAGATAGTGTGTCCATGCTTACATGACATACCTTTTTTCTTAAAAAAAAAAAAAAATAAATAAATAAATAAATAAATAAAAATAAAGGAATAAATGAAGGAATAAAAACTGAATGTCTAGACTTGCCTACTAACTGTCAGGCATTAATAACACGATCTCACCATGTCTTAAAAAAGACAGCAACTACCGAGACACTCTGGAACCAAATTCTAGAAATAATAAGGACAATACAACATTCCAAGGAACAAAAAGAACCATTACTCAAGAATCTACAACCAAATCCAACTAACAGCAGCACTACAGCAGCTCGACGAACCGCCACCATACTAACGAATGGAATCAACTACATCGCTAGGTAGTTAGAAATACTGAGGCAAGAAACCTACACACAACACAACATCACCATCGAAAGGATACGACAAGCAACTGAACCAGACACTAAGGAATTCTTCAACCTCTTTCAAACATGGCTAAATACCTTGGAAAGCACCCTCAACGCCCACATCGAAATGTACCAGAAAACCATAGAAACCTTGGACGGAGCACTCTCCGGAAGGATCAACAAACACCTCATTTCACGCGTACAAACAGAGGGTGTGGCCAAATACATGACAATCAGAAAACCTAACTCCAAATTCCCACCAATTAACATTTACACTCCAGAATTCAAATCATTTAGCAAAATTACACTTAAGAAACACAATACCACTACATCACTCGAAATTACCTTTCCCCTGTTTCACAAAATTCCTTTTGATCTATTCAAAATTCACCCGATCCGCATCCCTCTCGACAATAGCATTTCCACATACATCAGCCCACAAGCATCGTTCATTGGGATCCACGACTCAACACACATATTCTTGGACAGCATAAGAAACTGCATAAAAGATTTGCAAACATACCTCTGCGCACACTCAGGACCTACTCTCACAACCAAAACATGTGAATCACAACTCCTCGTCAACTCACCAACCATAAATTGGGAGACATGTGACCTCAGGACCAGGACCAATACGGAAACACAATGGACCCACCTCACAGCCAGCAATAACTGGATATACTCGACATCAAGACCAGAAAAGGCAACCATAAATTGCAATGACAAACAAGATCAGACACTCAATCTTACGGAATTCGGGCTTATAAACCTGACATCCGAATGCTGTCTCACCACGGCCAGCGCAAAGATCATGTTCCTGACAACAGTTGATCCGATCACTTCACATATATATATACCCACGCTGAGTTTTCCCGCTTTTTGACTCACCGGATACCTTGGAAACCACGCAGGTACCATGACAAAGGAATTCAACTTCTCAAAATACCTCATGTGCGTGATGTTTGGAATTACATGCACAATACTCACAAACTGGGTTTATGAAAAACTCCGCAAAACTAAAAGAGGCATACCCAGAATTACACGATTACCAACCTATAGAGAACTACTCAGATCCTACGACACCGACAACGTGCGAATTATGTCTATCCATCATCCTATCACAACGTCCCACGAACGAACCTTAACCCGTTTTAATACCTTCACCCGGCCCCTTCCAGACATCCCGACATCCTAAACACTTAACCCACTTTCATGATTACACTCCCCTTACATCAAACAAACACACATTTTTACAGATGGCCCCACCCAATCTACTACTCGCATGGAAAAGGGAAGAAGCAAAAAGAACTATTGAAGACAACGAATACTACGGACAGATAGACGGAGCACTCCCAAGCGACCATCCTAACACTTATAGCCTAATCCTAAGAAGCCGCTGCATCACCTGGGTAGAAGTCAATAACCACCCGATATATTACAACGGCACGAGTAGAAAAACCGTATGTTCAGAATGTTACGCTATGGATCTCGCCTACAGGGAAAACTACGGAGGAACCCGGGGATTCCACCGACTTAGCCACTACGAGCCTGACTACACCACCTGCTGCATGTGTAGAAGACGGTTACTTACAAGCAGACCAGCAAACCAATGCCGAGAATGTATTGAACAATTCCTACGAACTGGTCCTCGGATAGTACTAGAAGGAGGCACGGAAGTTATTACCTATTGGTAGACCATCACGGAAAAACAGGAGAACCAAATTACCTACATTAGAACCTCTTCCCCTCCTCACCATCAGCCAGACTAATTATTCTATATCCTCACGCCCACTCACACTTAATTCTTCAGGCTCCATAAAATCGCCAGAGCGCTCTCCTGGGCTCGTATTAGGCGCCGCAGTAGCGGAATCACTAAAGGAACAATAGTATATAAGACCCATCCCGTTGCATCACAAACCGGCCGAAAACCTTAAAATGCATGTACACGCGCACGCCAAAATATTCACACATATTGTAAACAGAAACCAGGTCATTGACAGAATTTCTGTCTGAATTCACCGAGGACGCTGAACCTTTCTAACTAGGGAGGTGTAACGTCTCTAACATTTATTTTGTTTATTTTACCCTTCATGACGAATAATGCTCTCACTCACCTTCTTTCACCAAACCGATCATTCTTTTAAACCATTTAGCTAGTTTCCCCACCACATGTAAAAATAAGCCATCCGACGAATATGGCTAATATCGACTAATTAAGTCTTTCTAACATGTATTATTGACATTGGCTTACGCCAATGTATAAGCCACTTGCCTTTTATGGAGCGACCATAGCTCAATTTTCCAAGTGCTAATTTACATACTGGCCTAACATACATATAGGAAGACTTAATTGTGCTTATCGTCCCAACACCAAAACTGAGCCACGAAAGATATATGAAAACCTGTATTTATCTAAGGTGCACTTCTACTCGGAATCTCTTAATTTATCCAAACAGCCAAATTCTCTAGTAATGATAGATAAGGGAATTTTCATAAATCTTCCGCATTTAGGTAATATAAATAGATGTACCAAACGAGCGAACATAGTCTCTTTTATTCAGTTTCGGCGTAAGGTTTAGTCTCGCCTAACCCAAGGGCTACGCGTCGGACCCGTTCATGCCGCCAATTGTGCACACTGTCTTATCGTATTGTATCTTACGGGCACTGCGGCCGTATTGTATCTCACCTGCAGTGCACTGCGAGCTCACCTGTACTTGCATACTCTAAGTATCTCGATGTTTAGACTTACATAGTCCCCCAAAATTCACATTTTTCCGGAACGTTGACAAACGCTTCCACGATCAACTAGCATCAGTCGCCCTTTAGCTTTCCCGCGAATACCTCGTCTACAAGTTAACCGTTCGGCTCGGCGCGCTGTCAACACTGTCCGCAGTTGTGCTTGAACATACTCAACAAATATCAAAAGTTGTTAACCATTGTGTAAAATAATTATTCAATAAATATATTCACCCGTGACCGACGCCTCACTGATTTACTTTTCCAACTCTCAAGGTAAGAATTACAATCTTAATTCATTCGAAGAGGATTCTCGAGTCCTCGAATATAAACCCATCCGAATAGCCTTACTCTTCTTCTGCCACGCTCCTATTTCTCTGATCAGCACAAACCGCTCGGTGCTGATCTCTAATAATTAAAACCGTGACGCGACGTTTAAATAAAGCAGAACGTCACATTCGACTGAGTTCAACTTTGTTTGGCTGAGTTTAGTTGCGTTAGTGTGAGTTCGACTGCGTTTGACTGAGTTCGACTGCGATCGACTGCCTTGGACGGAGTTGAACCTTTTTAGCTGAGTTTAATTGGGTTCGACTGCTTTCGACTGAGTTCAACTGCGTTTGACTGACTTCAACTTAGTTTCGCTGAGTTTAATTAAGTTCGCTGAGTTCGACTGCGTTCGACTCCGATCGGCTGCGTTCGACAGAGTTCAACCTTGTTTGGCTGAGTTTGATTGCGTTCTTCTAGGTTCGACTGCGTTGAATTGACTTCGACTGACCTTAATTACTTTCGACTTAGTTCGACTGAATTCAACTTGCGTTCGACTGAGTTTTACTGCCGTCGGCTGAGTTCAACTTATTTTGGCTGAGTTCGACAGCGTTTGACTGAGTTCGACTGAGTTCAACTTTGTTTGGCTGAGTTTAGTTGCGTTCGTGTGAGTTCGACTGCGATCGACTGCCTTGGACAGAGTTGAACCTTGTTTAGCTAAGTTTAATTGGTTTCGGCTGCGTTCGACTGAGTTCAATTTAGTTTGGCAGAGTTCGACTAAATTTGATTCTATAAACTGAGTGTTACGTCCTACGACGTACCTTACTTTAATTAAGGTCAATCGTTCAATTAAAAATTATTATTTGTAAATCGGAACTCAAGCGAAATGAATACGATGCGAAAGAAGTAAAATTTAAATGTATCAATCGACAAACGAGAAGTGTATAATTGTAAAATGCATACGCAGCATTTCACAATCTTTTGTAATACGGCCAAATCGAGCACGAAGCTTAATACTAAATTTCAATCACATTTGTAAGCAATTAAAGTAGAGTAATACGTCACTTTTCGACACACTTTTGATC
>UELU01101104.1:0-18232 GCA_900490025.1 Megastigmus dorsalis | reverse complement strand
ATTTTCAAACAGACCATATTCGCTCCTGACAACTTTTATTTCTACAAAAATTTAACTGAAGGCAGTTCTATATATATTTAACAACCCGCTTATGGAGATTTTCCAGGTACGGGCCTCTATTTTTTGCTTTTGCCCCTCTAAAATCGAGCGATTTGTATCTCAAATAAGCCAGTACACCTGTCCCCTACGACTTCCTCTCAACGTCCCGGAGTCTCTGCAGTATTCAACAAGTAAAAGTCGATGAAGGTAGATACCGTGACCTTCAATTTGTGGGGTTATAAAAGTTTCTAAGTGATCTAGAACCAAAGTTATGACTATTATAAGATATAATAATTTTCAAAGTATCAAATCTGTGAAGGCTTATTTTATCATATTTTGAGTTTATTTTAAAAATTGCCACAAGTTCGGTTCTAGAGCTCGTAGAAACTTCTTCCGAAACCAAAATTAAAGATCTTTACTAAACATTACAACAAATTTTAAAATTGTTTAGCATTATTGATTTCGTATTTCATTTTAATTTCAATCATAAAATTTGACAGCTTAAACAATAGTTTTTATGTATTGTTTCCAGATTTTTATTAGGGTATTATTTAAATAAAGTTTTTTATATACCCCGTTCAAATATTAGCGAAAAACCTGATTTTTCACGATTTTTTGCGTTACTATGAGATTGTAATACATTCTCAAGGCTTCGAATTATATTTAACATTTTTTTATATTTCCAATAACGGTGCTATCAAAATTGTATTATTTTTATTGCCTTACACTCTATTATTAGCAGGAATCTAACCTTTTTAAGGTTATGTGATAATTTTGGGTCATATTACATTTTGAAATTTTGAAACAGTGGCCGTAAAACTTTTTTAATTTTTAAATATCATCTGGGTGCAGTTTAATATTTGCAAAAATTTAATTTTTTGAAGCTATGTGAGTGTCACTTTGGTTTAAATACCTGTAAAAAGTCTATTGATTAAAATCTGTATAAAGCAATATGTTTCAAAGATGAACAGTTTTAAAATGATTCAAATAATGAATTATATTTAAATCCAAATCTTACTCAAAGTTATAAAAAAAAAGTTATGTGCAGGAGCTCTTCGATTGCGGGGAAGTGAGCTCGGGCCGCGGCTGGATAGCTATGTTGAGACAGAGGAGCACCTCTAGCTTCGGTCGAGCGTATCCTTTCTGTGGCTTTCTCCAAGGAGCTCCTTGGCCGAGCTGACAATTCGGAGCAAGCGCGAGTCATTATCTATACTCGCGCTGAGTTAGGTAGGGTGGGGGATCATTGCATGATTGATGATAGTGCGTGTGGTGGGAGAGTCGCGCGCACGGTGGGGCGCGCTCTTTTTCTCGCGCTCTATCGCGAAATTTCGCGCGTCTCTTTCTGCGACGCTGTGCTATCGTCGCAAATTTACTATCTTATTAAAAATTATAAATTCGCCAATTTATACATAAAATAGTATTAAATTTAATACATAATTTAATTTTTAAAACGTAGCATTTTATATAAGAATCGGTTTTAAAATGAATTCATTGTTAAATATAGTAAGCGGTGGTTATAAAAATGCGAAATAGCATAATTTTATAGTCAGATGCACTTATCCCCTCTTTTCCTTAAAATCTAACGGTTCAAAGGAGTATAAAAGAGGGTATAATAGCATGGAATGTATCAATTATCTAAAAACCGTCAAAGTACCACACAATATCGATCAATAACGAATAAGAGAAGTGTTTTGAATATTATTATTAGTACGCTAGGTTTCGCACTGGAGCGAGAGCTCTACACCTATTTTGCGGTGAAAAGTGGGAAGAAATCTTAAACTCTATACAGGCGCGGTTCTATTAAAAATGCTCCGAGGTAGTATTGATCTTTGTTGTTTACTTACGATCATGACCATGTATAATTGTGGTATTTGCGGGGACCAAGATACTGTCATAAGCATCATCGGAAATTGCCTTAGCAGACGAGGCCTGATTGATAAACCATTAGCTTATCGGTTTATGCTGCAATATAGAGCGATAATAGGTAGGTCATGATCTTGTGACGAGGGCTGTGACAAAGGTGAGGCTTTTTGGCTTTAGTCAAACGACTCTTTAAACAATTCACTTCTTTATTCTAACTGCCCCGATGCTCACTGATTAGTCACGGCCGTCGCACAAAAGGACTCGGTCCTCTCTGTTCCTGCAGCCAGTTTCGCCGGTAGTTTAAGAGAGAGTGTCCTCTCGCCTTCCCCCCTTCTCTCGGTTCTTGGCGCGTGCCTCGCGATGCTCCGTTTCATATCACGGAGCTATGCGTGACTCGATGTTTCTCTCTCTCTCTCTCTTTCTTATTTAATTAATGGGTTGTTGACACGCATGTCAACAACCGTCGAGCGCGCGTCTCCCGACGCCCTCTTACCTTTATCTGGAGTCTTGTGACGTTTAGAATTCACGTTACAACACCCCCCGGTCGAAGCTTCTTGCTTAGTGCAAGAGTGCTCACGTGTTGCTTGCAGCCACCTGATTACAATCTCCTCTGCATGTTTTACCTTTTCATGTGGTACAGAAGTAAAATGTGTGTTAGAAATAAGCATAACTAAGTAGAAATAAGTATCACGAATTCAATGTTCTTCTACAATATTAATGTTATTATTGAAATACTGAACTATGTTATTCTACTCCAATAACTGTATTGGCTGAGTAAATCTCTCTCTCTCTCTTTGTTTATGTCTGTATCTCTAATAATCTTATTTGGTATGTTATTCTTGTTGTTTTTTTTTTTGTTTTTTTTTTATCGCGTTGGGGGTGGTTAAATAACTAGGTTAGGGTTCGCGTTATGCTATATTTATTTATTTATTAAACTTGTTTTTGACACTCTTTATTACATATGATATATACGGCTCATTTGCCGTATCACGCTTAACTCTTCGCATGTTTTGGTTTACAAACTATTATTATATTATTATATTATTGTGGCCAGCGCTCTGGCTTTGTTTGCTTAATGTCGCTAAGTAAATATTAATGCTTAATCTAATTTTATATGAAATGAAAAGAAAAGAAACGAAAAAGAAGGAAAATAAACTATGTATATTGTTCGTTTTATTGTTTGTATGTCTGTACGGCTCCTTTGCCTTGTATTCTATCTTATTCAAACTAAAATTTGTCACTAACACTACGGTGCACTGCTGGTTTTAGCCATGTCGGCATCTTTTTTCCGTAGGTGTTCGCGCCGAAGTCTGTCCATATCGACGCGGTTATATTTGCGGCTCCTCTCTTGCCATGCATTTTTCTTCTCAAGAAAATGCTGGTCGTAAGGGTTGGGTCTTTTGTAATGCGGCGGAGGTGCGGAGTCAGTTTTTGGTGGCTGGTGTGGTGGGCGTGGTTGCCATCGTTGTTCTGGCCGCTTTGTTATTGTTTGCGGCTTGGCCAGCCCTCCCGCGACCTCTCCTTGCGTGACGTCTTGCTGCTGGCTTTTCGCCTTCGGTTGCACGGCTTTGTCCTCTCCGCGCATTGCTTTTTCCTGCTCTCTCCTTTTCTCTGCGAAGTGTCGCAGCTCTTCCTTCGCGTTTCGCAGTGCCGTGCGCTTGGCGGTTCGTGCGGCGATCTCTTTCTGCGCCATCTCGTCTTCAACCTCTTCTCTTAATTCGTCTTGAGCTTTTTGGATTTTTTCTCCTCTTCTTCTTGCTGATTCCGTTCTCGCAGCTGCGCTTTATAGATTTCCTTCAGCTCATTAAACATCTTTTCTTCTGCCTCTTTCTCATCTTGCGATTCTTGTGCGGCCTCTCTCTCCATTTCGGCTAAGCGCATCTTTAGACGGCGCTCTCGGTGTATTGCCGAGTATTCGGCTACTGCCCTCGCGACTGCTTCGTTTCCTCGCAGCCTTTCCTCTTCCGAGAAAACTGCTCCGGGCGGCTTCCTCGTGGAAGTGGAGAGTCTGGCTTCCTGCCTCATTTTCTCGTATAGCTTGAGCCTCGCCGGTGTAAGCGGCTCCTTAGGTTGGCCTGCCGGCGGCTGTTGAGGCCGGATTTCCTGGCGGCTCGTTTGCGTCGCCGCGTCTTTGGTCGGCTTTTTAGCCCACGCTATGTGCTGGACGTGTGCGATCAGGCTTCCGATGTGGTCACCTATCACCTCACTCAAATCCTCATTCGACATTTTGCTGTTTATCACCTTGCACTACACTTGATAGTCAGTACGTTTTGTCTGTTGTTTGCGCGCACAGTACTTCACTCGATTGATGTGTGTCGACCGTGGCGTTCACGTGGCGTGTGAAACGCCGGCACCTGTGGCTCATGCTGTCGCGCACGTGAGGCGCCGCGGTTAGTTTTGCTGCGTCGTTGCCGGCGCTATAGGGTTTTTTCTGGGCCTGTCGCGCGGGCGCTTTTGAATTCGGGCAGCTCCGTCTTCGTTTCGTGCGCTCAGGTACTTGTCGTCTGCCTCCTTTGCACTCATTCGCGTATTATTATTGTAGTTTTTCAGCTCCTTTGCGTGCACCGAATTTTCTATTGTTTTTCCGTATTCATGCTGAAGTTTATATATATTATCGCTTATCTTACTTATTATCTTGCAAGGGCCTGTATAATTGTTGAGGAGTTTTGCAGATATGTTCTTGTCTGCCGACGATAATATGTTGTTCTTGCGCCATACTTTTTCTCCTATCTTGAAGTTGAATTCTCGTTTGTTCCTGTTGTAATGGTGTGCTTGTTTTTCGCTCGGCATTTGCATTTTATTACATGTTTCGTCCTGAATTTCTGCTAGTTCTTTTAATCTATCTTGACATTTCTTCCATTCTCTTCCGTATTCTTCATTTGTTGAGTTTATTATTTGTTTAATTTCTTAAATTATTTCATTGTTGTCTTCTGGCTTTTCCGCTTTTCTTTTCCACAATGTTGGCGGCTCCAATTCACGGCCAAATGTTAAGAATGCTGGCGTTTTACCTGTCGTCGCATGTACTGAAGTGTTGTGCGCGAATTGGAATTGAGGCAGATACTCATCCCATTTCTTGTGATTTTTTCCGATGAATGCTGATATCATTACTTTGATGTCACGATTTACCCTTTCTACTGGGTTTGCTTGCGCATGCTTTGCTGATGTGCGCTCGTGATTTATTGCATTGTTTGTCAAGAATTCTTTGACAGAAGAATTTATAAATTCTTTGCCATTGTCTGAAATAATTGTTTCAGGCGTTCCAAAAGTTCTGCATAGCTTATTTTGTATAGCATCTCTTACGGCGCTTGCTGTTTTATTTCTGATTGGTACGCACAGTATAAATTTTGAGAAAATGTCCTCAAAAATTATGGCGTATTTAAACCCTTTACGGCTTGTTGGAAAATCGCATATGAGATCGGCTGCGATTACTTTGCCAGGTCGATCTACATATCGGCTCCCCATCAGGCCAATTTGCTGTCTCTGGTCTATCTTGCATTTTTGGCATGTCTCGCACGTGTTGACGTACTCGAGAATATCCCTGTAAATGCCAGGCCAGTAATATGCATGCGATATTTTCTTGTACGTTTTTTCTATGCCTGGATGCGCGGCGTGCGGATCGTCGTGCATCTCTGATAATATTATCTGTTTTTTATCGCATGGCACTACAAGTTTCCATGCATCAAGATCGCTGCATACCTCTGTTTCGCCATAGTTTGGCTTATATCTGTATATTCTGCCTTTAATTATTTTCCAATCCTTGTATCTTCTTGGGAATCTCATTATCTGGTATAGTCGTTTCTTATACCACGTGTCTGTGGTTTCTTCCTTTATATTTATTTCGTTTATCTTGATTTCTTCGTTTTCGTGGACTCTTGACAGTGCATCAGGTACAACGTTATGTTTACCTGGCCTGTGTACTATTTCGAAGTGTTATTCTGCTAAATCTTGGGTCCATCTCCCCAGTCTGCCTACTGGGTTTTTCCTTTCGAATAACCATTTTAATGCGCTATGATCTGTAATTATTGTAAACTTTTCCGCTTCTAAATACGGTCTAAATTTGTCTATCGACCATTTGACGGCTAGGCATTCTTTCTCCGTTGTGTTATAGTTTAACTCCGCCGGTTTCAATGCTCTGCTAGCATATGCAATTACGTGCTCTGTGTTATCTGCTCGCTGAGTCAGAACGGCTCCTAGTCCGGAATTGCTTGCATCTGTATGCAATACGAACGATTTCTCTGGGTACGGCCTGTACAGCATCGGTGCTTCGATGAGCTTGGCCTTTAATATTTCGAATGCTTTATCTTGTTCTGCTCCCCATTCGAGCTTATTATTATTCTTATCTTTTCTCTTTAATACACTTGTCAACGGATTAGCTATCGAGGCGAAATCTTTTATAAATTTCCTATACCAGGACGCCATTCCAAGAAATCTTTGTAATTGGCGTAACGTCTTTGGCGTAGGGTATTGTCTGACTGCTTCCGTTTTTTCGGGGTCAATCGACATTCCATGTTCATTAACTATGAATCCTAGGTATTTTACCTCATTTACGCAAAAATTACTTTTCTCTCTATTTATTGTTAATCCAGCATCGTTTATTTTAAGGAGTAGTTTCCTGAGCCTTTGTACGTGCTCTTCAAACGTTTCTGAGATTAACACAATGTCATCTAGATATGCGTATGCGTACGGCTCCAATTCGCCGATTACTTTTTCTATTAGCCTCTGAAAACACGCTCCGGCTCCCGATAGGCCAAAAGGCAATCGCTTATATTGCCATAAACCTTTTCCCGGGATTGTGAAGGCTGTGAATTCTTTTGAATTGTCTGTCAATGCGATCTGATGATAATCGTTCTTCAGATCGATTGTTGAGATATATCTTGCTTTCCTTAATTTATTTAGCACTGTTTCCATATACGGACTTGGGTATTCATCTTTTTTAGTCGCTTCATTAACTTTGCGAAAATCTATGCACATTCTGTAGCTTCCGTTGCTCTTTTTTATCATTACTGTTGGGCTATTCCATTCGCTTGCTGATTCTTCTATTATGTCTGCTGCTCGCAGTTTTTCGACTTCCTCGTGCATAATTTTTTCTATTTTTTCTGATACTGGAAAATATTTTTGTTTGATTGGTTTGCAGCTCTCTTTTAATATTATCTCGTGCTTAACTAGAGGAGTTGTCTTCAGTATTTGCCCTTCTTGATTTGGCTGGATTAATTCGTCCAGTAATTTTTCAATTATCTGACGCTCTTCTTTCATCGTGTGGGCTAGACCGCAGCTTGCAATGTCTACTGCTGTATTCGTCTTGATTGCCCATAATTGAAAACTGAACTTTTTTTCTTTACCTAAGTCTGCGAGGGTAAATTTGTCGCAACTTGCTAGAATGTCCATTTTGAATATTCTTATGCAATCCAGTCCTATTATCAGGTCTGTTGCTATTCTTGGGGTGACTAAAGCTTTTATGGTTTTTGTCACGCCTTCAATTGTGATTTCGGCGTTTAGCTCACCGATCACTTTTTCGGACTGCCCATTGGCCATATGTGCAGCCTGTACTTGTGATCAATGCAACGGTGATTTACCTTTGATCTTTTGCCATGCTTCGCCTATTACGGTGCAGACCGCGCCTGGATCAACCAATGCGGTCACTGTTGTACCGTTAATCTGAATTTTGATCCAATAGCGGCTGTAGCCTGCTGCCTGATTAACATTTGGAATGATTTTTTCTGCGTTGCTTCTGTCGCTAACTGCTGAGACCTTTGTAGGTAAAGTCGGCGGGGTGGTCAGCTGCTATTGCCGTTTCCCGGCTGTTGTTGCGGGGTATCTGTAGTATTTTGCGGCTGCGATTGCGGCTGGCGATTCGTCAGCTGGTGGGGCTGGCTATGGATGTAGTAGCTATTACTATACTGATTCTGTCCGTTGTAGCCTTGGCTCCGGAAATTTCCTTTGCCTCCATCGAATCTTGCTCTGCCGCGATTGTTGTTATAGCGCCAACTTCCATTTTGGTTAACACTTTGATTAACACCTCCTTGTTGTCTTCGGGGATCGAAGTTTTTTCCTTTATAGTTTCCAAAGCTTTGCCGTTGCTGATTGCTGTTGTAACTTCTAATTCTATTGTTACTGTTGTTAAAACTTCTTTCGTTATTATTTTTGGTAATAAAGAATTTTTGGAGTTCTTCCTGTATCATTTTGGACACGTCCGAGTGTGTCGGAACTGAGACGGCTTCTACCTTTGATTTTTCCTTGATATTAGTCCTTTCGCTGTTTTGTTTGTCTGAAGCTTTATTTTCTTTCGCGTTTGTTGTAGACTGTTTCTTTCCTACGTCAAACGCTTTTAACAGTAAAATTGCTTTGTCTGAAAACTCTTCTAAAGTCATATCTGCATAATTTGGCAGCAGCGGATGAAATTCAGGGCGCATATTTAGAAAACTCCTGTGGACTTTGCTCTTCTCGCTTTCGCTTTTGTGCGCTGGTAATTTTTTATATTGGAACTGCATATCTGCTATGCAGTCCTGCATCCTATTTTTCAGATACTATTTTTTGAGATCTGCTTCAAAATTCGCCCATCTCTTCCACATATCCCTTTTAATGCGATATAGATTCAGTGCTGGCTTTTGGAGTATCAATGGAATTACTCTTAGCATCTCCGCTTCTGATAGTACATTGACTTCTCTGCACTCTTTCGCTCTCAGTAGGAATTCATCTACATCTTCGTTGATTCCGCAGAATTTTAATTTCCAAGTTGATATTATTTTTTCGATGTCTCGAGGATGACTGTTCGGATGATGCATCTGCGGCTGGGGGGCCTGTTGATCGGGTGGTTGATAATCTACATTGAATATCGTTTGTCTTGATGACGTTCTGGACGGCTCCCTTTGGTGGCTATTAATTCTGACGGCGTATTGCGCAAAGATATCTTGAGATATGTCGTATGAGATGTCTCCGACTGTTACGCGCAGCGGCCGGTCAGGCGATGTGTTCGGATTGAACGGTGGAGCATTTTCGCTCACGTGGCTAAGTTGCTCTGACTATCTCTTATGTGTGTTGTCCACTGGGATCTTCTTGCGATTCGAAACGTTATTGAATCGGACTGTCCGCGTATTTGATGGGTCTTCGACGTCTGTGGCGCTCTGAGCCATGTCAGTCAGCTCCTCGTCCGATATTTGAATATCGTCTTCTTTTTGTATTATCTCTTCTCTGACTACTGAAGCCAGTATGTTTTGGAGTTTTTCTTTTCTCCTCTGTAAGTCTTCTTCGCTGTGCGTAGCTGGTCTATGGTAGTCTTCTTTATCGAATTTTCCCGAAATTGTCCTTGTTAGCTTTTCTATTTTTTCTTCTCTTTTACCGACGTGTCGTAAGTCTAACCTACTCATAGTTGCATTTAATTCATCCTCATATTCTTCTTGGCTGAGTCTATCTAGCCATTCTTGTATTTTCGAACTTGCAGCCATTGTACGTTTTATTAGTTCACGTGGAATTTTAGCTATATTTTGCGTTTAACTTGTTTATTTGATATATTATTTGTTTATTATATCGACAGCTAGTTAGATTATTTTTCTTTTACTGTTACTCTATGTTAAGTAACTAATTATTTAGAACAATATTATAGATTCTTGATTACTCAATTATTTCTTTTACGGCTTGTTAGCTTTTATTCTTCTTAATACTTATACTTTTCATTAATTAATTAATTAATTAACTGTTTGTAAAAATGATTTTTATTTTATGAATTATTTTATTGTTTATGAAAAGTATTTCGATATTTATAAAACCGTAAAATTAAATCACTAATTTTATTGTGTTGAGTACTTACTGGTTTTATTTATTCAATTCTGTTATTTATTCATTTGGTTTAATTGTCTTAATTGTATACTTCGGTTATCCAATTTATTCGAGTAATCCTCTTGATGTGAATAATCTATTTATTTTCCTAAGATGATAGTAATCCTGTTATAATTATTATCTACAGCTCCCGAGTTTATTTCGGCTCTTCGCCTGCTGATAATCTGTTTGCAGTCCTTGAAGGACGGACAATTTCCGTTGTGCCTAAATTTTATTCTGGGGTTTAATATTATTCGGTTTTATTTATAATCCCATTTAAGACCGTTATTATTATTCCATTTTATGAATTACTTTAGACTTGTAATATTAAATCTTGAATATATTGTATTTATCCTCTTGAAGGTCGGTTATTTCTTGAGCCGCAATATTTTATTTAGTCTTTTTCTTGAGATATTCTTATATTTAATATTTTATTCTTATATATATAATGTGATATTTTTATTTATTATAATTTGTTAAATATATTTGACATTTGATTTGCCTTTTGAACTATGCATTTCTGAGTGAACGGCTCCGCAGAATTGTTTAAATAATTATATTTGATTTAATTTGCTTACTTCCAATTTCAAGATTTTTCATTGTAATTGTTACGTGAAAAAAAAAATATTTTATTGTTAACTGAATATGTATTTATAAATTAATCTTTATTTGTACAATAAAAAATGCATAATTCGCAATACGTTTGATTGCAGCAAATCCAATGTGTAAAGACAGTTTTATTTTCAAAACTTATATATAATATTTTTCGCATTTATTTCGAGTGTCTGAAAGCGCTTACGTTCGAGACATTTGTTTCTCGCTGTGTTTATGTTGCTCGATGTGGAATGCGAGTCGACGCTGAGTCGTATATTTCGACTGGGTATTTGTGCGAGTGGGAAAAAAACTTTTTCGTTGCTGAATTTAGTTCGGCTTTCTTCTGTATTTCTGTTTAACGGCTCCTTGGCCTAAGAAAAATATGGTTATAATAGAATGCTTTATTCAATATCGAAAATCATTTTTATAATTTATTTTATGTGCCTTCCAAATTCAGCAGCGTTCTCTCTTTATGTACCATATTTTAGTGTCTGCAATTATCTTATTTTAAATATTTTTTACTGTATCACGTTTTTTTATTATTCGCTCGTAGACTTTGTTTGGGAGGAGAAAAATTAATTTACTGACGTTGTAACTTTCTTTTTGAATATATCAAAGTGTAAATTTTGATCAAAGTGTATCAACGACGCACATTGGGATAGAATGAAGCAAATAGCGTGCATAAGTCGAAAAATTTTTTATCTCATTTGCCTGATTGAATATTGAAAACTTGTTTATATATATATTTTATAAGATGAATCTAACAATAAATTGGTGAAAAACTTCTTGATGCGATCACTTGCGATTTCCAGAGAAAAATGAATTTTTCTGAAATAATAGTCATTTTCTTAAATATACTAAGAAACAGTAATATTTAATTAATATTAATTTTTTTAATATAAATGACTTTAATTATATTAAAAATATAAATTGTAAGTACATATACTTACAGTAATATGATCTATTGTATTATATATGTATATATTATATTGTAACGGGGCTGCTATTATCGCGGTGAGAACGTACTTGCATTCTCACTCCTACCTGCATACACGTTGCAGCATCAAAATCGAACGATGATTTGACGCTGTGCATACTCCAACAGCTTTCGTTTACAAACACGAGACTCTCTTGAAGAGTCTCGTTTTCCTTTGTTCAGAAATATTGCTTGCGAGTACCGTGCAATGCTCGCAAGTCCTGCTGCTCTGATTTAATGCCCAGTAGAAACGCTTTTCTACTGTGTCCGCAGAGGTGGCGGTAATCGCGGGTATTAAAGGGAATAATTCGGTTTATCTAGTAGAAATGATAACGACGTGATTCTCTTAATATTGACTATATTCTCTATTAAAAATAACCAAAGATGACATATTAATATAACAGTAACCGCGAACCGAGAAGACTGTCAAAATGCGGGAAATGGCCGCGAATCACATACACGCACACTCGAACACGGCTTGCCGCTTGCAAGCCGTTTTACACAGTACTTCGAATACTTACTCTTTGGTATGCTTGTGACCACTCTCTGGCACTCGCTCGCTTTCTCTTTCTCTCTATCCCAGTAGTTGAGTGAAGATTGCACTGACTGCAGCCCAGTGCAATGCAGGAAAAGCCTATGATGGTGGTTCACATACACACATTCACAATCACGAATTTCGCGCTTTGATTCTCGCAGAGTGCTCTCTTTGGCGGCGGAAAACGGTCTGTCGCCGCGATTTAATTACCGTATCGCGCCGTCTATCTCTGCCTGTATCACTCTCTCTCTCTTTCTCGCGACACGCGCCACGCTCGTTATCTCGCTTACGGTTCCCTTAGCCTGCGCGCCGTCGGATAGAGCATGTCATCGAATTACCGAACAAATATGAAATTTGCTCGCGAATTCGTCACAATATAATATATATATATATTCTATTCATATACATTATATATTATATATTATATATAATATGATATCATCTTATAACTAATTATTAAATATATACTATTTAAATAGTACTTTCTAATGAAACTAATTATTAAAAAAAGGTTTTAAGAAAAAATTTAATAGGTTAAATAATTACGCGTGCTTTTGGCTTTGCTTTATCCCAATGTGCGACGCTATGAGACATAGAAATAAGCCAGCACCGCGCGGATACGATCACTTTGCACGCATACTTCGAGAAGCAAACGTGCCCAGGGAATTCGTAGGTACTAAGACTCTCTGGAACGCTGTCGAGGCACTGTCGTCATCAGACGATTCTTTCGTGTCTCAAGACGAACCTTACGATACAACTAATAAAGAAGAGGAATTAGGGGCAAGTGGCGGCGTCAACGATACAGATTCGCCCTATTTAGCCTATAAAAAAGGTGAACAAAAAAAAGGAAAAGAAAGAACCACGAGGAGGGGGTGTAATTACGAGCACAAAAAACACCAACACTACAGCCTAAGAAAAGTCGATTGATAAAGCCGTCAAAATTGCAACTGGGAACATGGATGCACCTAGTGGACGACGAGATGGCATAGAGGGCGCTACAAACGATACGTCTACACTATCGCCGTTCTCTAAATCTTTCACGGATGCCTTGATCAGCATTGTACCCTTTGAGATGCATCTACCGGGCTATGAATTTCTGGGCCCAGGTACGCATCTTGAAGAGCAGTTGGCACGTGGTGAAACAGGCATAAATCCACTAGTCAGGGCATGTCTCGAGCATGATATTGCGTACTCTGATAAAAGTAATCAAGACCATATCAATGCTGACCGCCTATTAACTGAGCGTGCCTTTTCGCGCATTTTGTCCGAAACATCGGATCGCGAGGAGAAAGCAGCAGCCAAGTTTTATAAACGCGTTAGAAATCTTGTTACAAGTAAGCGTGGCAGAAGACATAAAAGGTCAGTGAGTAAGAGAAAGTCAGATGGAGAAGACGCTTTAGCATCTTTATTACGATCTACCTGCCATCAGCATATGCTGGCCGGTATAAGGTTGCACGTGACGAAAACAAAAAATATAGTCCAGGGCAGGTTTCGCAGTGGCTCGACGCTCAGGATTCTCACAACCTGCACAGACTGGTGCGGCATCGATTCCCACGACGTATCTACAAAGTATTTAGTCCTAACGAGGTGTGGGAGGCTGACTTAGCTGATTTTAGATCTTTGAAGACCTATAACATCCGATACGCCTATGTAGATGTAGTCATAGATGTGCTCTCAAAATATGCGTGGGCGGAGTCTCTTTTAGACAAGACATCTAAAGCTGTCGCCGAGGCGTTTGAAACCATTCTAGCGGAAAAAAATAACGATGGTGGCGTAAAAGCACAACACCCTATATATTTACAGACAGACAAAGGTAAAGAATTTATAGGTCGTGAAGTACAGCAGCTATTGAAAAAGAGAAACATTATTTATCGCACTGCTCGGGTCCCTGATGTCATGGGAACCGTAGCCGAGCGTTTTATTAGAACACTGAAAGGCTGTTTGTGGTCTTATTTTACACATTTCCATACTAGACGCTACATTGGCGTGCTATATAATATTTTTGAGGCCTACAGTAATTCATGGCACAGTGGGATAAAAATGATACCTACCAACTAACCTTATATAATGCGTCCATAGCCCGTCAAAATTTGAGGAGGCGCTACTGTGTCAAACAATCACGCCAGCCTAAATACAGCGTTGAGGATTTAGTGCGCGTCAGTTGTGCTAGAAAGCCTTTGATACAGCATACGAGGGTGCGTGGACATTGGAGTTATTTAAAATTACTCGAATCGACTCTTTGCGACAGCCCGTAGTCTATTTCGTGCAGGATCTCAGTGGTGAAAATATTGATTGCTTCTTTTATGAGCAGCAGTTAAGCAGAGTGAGAGAAAAATGGACAGAGGATACTTTTGAGGTCGAGAAGATCCTAAAGAGTAAAGGTAGAGGGCCATAAAAACAATACATTGTGAGTTGGAAAGGGTATCCTGAAAAATTCAACTCTTGAATATTCGCTAAAGATTTTGAAAGCGTACAATGAGGGACGAATTTTACATTGTTCTATCGAGCAACAATAGTGTGTGTATATCCGGACAACACACCCACGAACTTCACCACGCAGCTACCGTAAAACTTTTGCCTACACGGCGAGTGGTGTGTGGGTCTTTCAGAGATTCAAATAGCTCTCACATTTCAACACATAAGCGGCGATAAGAAGGAGGGCGCTGTATACGTGAGAAAAACGAAACGTGGACAAGTTTCGGCGAACGATTTACACTATGAGGAAGACATTGAGACATTCTGCGGAGTGAAACCGGGTGTTTATCGTCACATTGACGCCCTTCTGACAGAAATAAATAGTCTGAGTAATGTGAAGGATCATTTATATTTTGAAATACAGTGCGGAGGGTGCGTAAAAGTTAGATGCAATTGTACCGCTGATTGCGCAGGATATATTCATACTTTTACGCTATCGGAAAATTGTGCAGAATACTGGGTCTCGAAGATAATCAATCAATATGTGTGAATATTTTGTGAGGATAAGGAAGAAAACTGTATTATTGGCAGCCGACCCGTGAATCTTGTAAATAGTTTACCTTCTGTACTGATGGTCTATAGTATTTGTCAACCGTACGTGACAGGCGATGTTTACACACATTTATTGCGAGCTGTACCTCTTCAGCTAAATATTATACATACACTTATGGTAGCACACAGATTACCAATTTTCCCTCACCAATGTATGTGCCTTTGCTATCATGCTCATTTCAGTCGATTAAGATAGATATAAGAGATCAACACGGCGATCACGTACCATTCGACTATGGTCTATTGACGGTGACACTTCACTTTAAACGTATAAGTTAAAATGTCTTCGTACAGAGAGTTATTTATTGAAAAATGTAGTGGTGGTGATGTTGAAATTGTCGATTCTACTAATTTTAGCCCAGCAACGCATACCACAGTCATTGGCGGTTATAGTAGTAGTAAATACCCCTATCAGTTAAGTGCAGACATAGGCGGCTTTATGAAAGGTCTACACCGACGTGCAATATCTAGACTTAAGGAAAAGCTCAAATAAGGAGTGGCGAAAGCCCGCAAAGAAGCTATCCACAGTGCTGCCAACATTGTGCATGACACTGGCATACACCATAAGCCACTCAACGAGTCACTTCGTAAACGTGTAGGAGAGGGAGGCATGAGACTTTTTAAAATGAAGACCGATAGTGGAGATATCGTAGATGAACCGGAGTATAAAAGAAGGCGCGTGACACAGAAACCTCATTTCCTCAGTGGCAGCGGCGGAGAACAGAGTATCTCCTTGAACAGTAAGAGAAAGGCAGAGCAGAAGAAGAAGAAGAAGAAAAATTGCAGAAATAGCGATAGGGCAAAGAGGAAGAAATAGACTGGAAAAATAAACAAAGGTCGCTCTGTACGAGATATTTTTGAAAATTGACACAATATGGCGTTTTCACACACTCATTCTTGTGAATCATAAAGTCTGAATTATCGCTCTTTGAATTTCCGACGACGCAGACAGCTATCGAAAATTCCCACTGGCTACAGTACAAACCGATATCGTCGCTTACCGACCAATCGCCAATAGAATTTACCATTCCGGGAAATGTCGAGTATCTGGATTTGGCTCATACGGTATTGAGTGTGCGCGTGCACATAACGCTAACTGGTGCAATACCCGAAGACGCGACTGTGGGGCCTGTGAATAATTTTATGCACTCACTGTTTAATCAGGTTGACGTATTCTTCAACCAGAAATCTGTTTCGCCACCAAATAATGCTTAGGCCTACAGATCGTACATTGAAACTTTGCTTAATTATGGCCCTGCTGCAAAAAAATCTCATTTAACGAGTGTTTTGTGGTATGACGACACAGTAGGATTTATGGATAACTTGGTAGATAATAACAAGGGCCTTGTGAGCCGACGAGATGTTATGACTAATAATAAAATTGATATGGTCGGCCATTTGCATTGTGACATCTTTAACCACGATAGACTTTTACTTAGAGGCGTCGAGGTCAGAGTACGACTTGTATGCACCCGAGACAGTTTCTGCCTCATGGATTCTTCAGGGATGTAGACAGTTAAAATTACCGAAGCATCCCTGTTTGTTCGACTATTAAAGATAAACCCACAAATTTTACTTGCTTACGAGAAAGCTTTATCCAGAACAACAGCGAAACACCCACTTACACGTGTGAAGGTTAAGGGGGTCCACAAGTGTGATATTTTTTATTTTTTTTTAAAAATTTTTTTTGCTTTATTTGATAGTTTATAGCGTCAAGAATATGATATAAAAATTTCGAGACAGTATCTCAAATAGTTTTGAACTGGGAGCCTTGTAAGTGGCAGCTGCTCGAAGGTCAGAAACGCGCCGAGCCGAAGGGTCGGAAGATCGCTATTGTACGGGTTCAGGCGGCATCGTAAATTTCACCATAGTCTATTTCGGTGCTCGTCTGAGTATATAAGTGTATACATATGAGGCATTACACGTGAAATGTCCAGCGGCCCAAAATAAGCGCGAAATAAGGTACTTTTAAACTCGCGTAAAAAGAAGGTAAATGTACGTGAAAAAATTTTATCAGGCATGTTTTTTGTAGATTTTGAGACGAGCTTTCCAATGGTGCATTTCATTTTCCGGAATTTTCCCATTTTCACGGTGAAAATTCAAAAAGAAAACTTTTTCTTCATTTTTCTTAAAGATGGACCAATTTTATCTTTTTTTAAGTGTGTTCAATCGAAAGATGAGGTTTTTTTACATTTAAATCATAAATAAAAAAAAAACTTTTTCGTTTTTTTCGAGATATAGTATGTTAAAAACCGCACGAGCGAGCCCCGTGCGGCGCGGCGCGTCAGCTTCGTATAGCCCCGAGAGTAATATGCGCTCATAGTTCCTTTTTTCGCCGATAGGTGGTAGACAACAAATTTTTCACATTAGTTTTACAATTTTCGCTGTAAAAATATGTTCCTAAAGTGTACATAGTCGAGGCTTGGAAGTTTCAAAATTATCTTTGATTATTTTATATAGTCAACTGCTGCTTATATTTTTACATCGTGCTGATAAGTGAATAACAAAATTTAATTTTGTTACTCTTTTCCTAATGTCTCTCGTGAAAACAACTTTGACAATAAGAACTTGCTGCTTTAACCCATTTCAGAAAGAAAATCATACAGAAAGAAAAAATTTATGTACTGCTGGCGGTGAAATTAAACTTAAATTCCCCTTATTACCAAGCAACTCTAAAACTTGTTTAAAATGTAAAACCGAATTTTACTTATGTCTCAAAAATTCGAACGACAAAAAAAGTTGTGAATTTATAAATCTATATAATAATAAACTTTTAATTCAATGTGATAATGATTATCATAAAGATGGTGTTGCGACACTTGAACAAATTAAACAAAAATTTTAATTTTCTAGTAACAAAAATGAAAGAATTTTATTGCTTTCACTAGGTCCTAAATATTGGGGTCCTCCAAAACTTATGACCGAATTCAATTCAACTGAGCGAGAAGCAAGGCTAGCTCTCGTTTTAGCAAAACCAATTTTGAAATTCCAAAAAAAATTTACTATGTTACAGATGGGGCAAGCCAACATTTCAAAAATAAAAGTATATTTGCAAATCTTCTAGCCCATGAAAAAGATTTCGGTATTTCTGCAGAGTGGCATTTTCAAGCTACAGCTCATGGTAAGGGAGGATGTGATGGAATTGGTTCAAATATTAAAAGATATGCTCGATTAGCTAGCTTGCAACGTTCTTCAGGAAATCATATTTTGAATACTAATGATTTATATTTATGGGCAAAGAATTTTTGCAAAGAGACCGAAATCTTTTTCAGTAGCAAAGAAAGTTATAAAACTGCAGTTGACGTCTTAAAAGAAAGATTTGAAAAAGCAATAACAGTAAAAGGTACACTTCAATACCATGCTTTTATACCTATCACACCAAACAC
>UELU01101102.1:7716-34579 GCA_900490025.1 Megastigmus dorsalis | reverse complement strand
CACACACACACACACACACACATACACACACACATATATATAATTCACAATTGATTTGCTTATTTTTATAGGACTTTTTATTGTTATTGTTATTAAAGCTTGTTTACTTAAGGTAGTTTCATGATACCAAGCGTTGTATATCGCCCCAGTAAAAAATGTTGCTATTATTGGTATATAAGTATCTAAGTGATTGTGCGTGCAAAGTGTCACAATGTCTCCGCTTCCGATCCCCTGTTTCTGTAACCACAGTGCACAACGAACACTCCGATCCTTCATCTCGGCAAAAGTAGTTTGCTTTCCAGTATCTGCATCGATCTATCATACAGTTTATTAAATTTTATCATTTTACTCACGTTTTTTTTTTCAAATCATAGCTGGATAACTAAAGATTTGTGTATAATTTATCTGAATTTAATATAGATTCATTTGCCTGCGTTACATGAGCCGGTTTATTATTGAACGTTTCCAAAAGAATTTCACCAACATTGAAATTATTTAATATTTTTCTAGGAATACCTTTTAATACATTATTCTCCAAGACAAAGTTTTCTATTTTCTGCATAATAACAAAAAATTGTAATTATAAAAATTTAAATTAAATAATGATGATTCTTGTATTAAGGGGGCGTGCTATAGGGTCAACAGATTACTACCTTACCGTTAGAGTCCGTAATTTTGTATTGAACAAAATATATAAAGATAGAGATTAATTTATATATTTTGTTCAATACAAAATTACGGACGGTAGCGGTAAGGTAGAAATCTTTTCGACTCTCGCACACCCCTTAATTAATCGTACCAATCGATCTTCAATAGTTGGTATCATGATTGTATTTTATAATATAATAATAACTAAAACAAAAGTTACTGAAGATGAAGAAAACAGATAAAGGCAATACTGCTGTAAGCGAGTCGACAGTAGTACGTCGAAAGCGATTCTATATATATTCGACAAAGACGTTATATAGGTAACCGTGTTAAATTTTTGATAAGATAAAAATGTATGATAATCTTAATGCAAATAATTGTAAAATAAATGATTATTTTAAGGCAAAATATTGTAAAATACATGATAATTTTAAAGTGAATAAAAGTAAAAAATTGCGAAAAGTTTCCGAGAAAAAAACCGCTGCGAATTGAACCACGTAATGATTACATTATTACAAAGATGGTTTTTGTCCAAAAATTAATCTGGACCTTTATATATTTATATAGTTTGTTAAATGCAAAAACCGTCAAGGTAGAATCATGCCGACCATAGCACATCCCCTTAATATAATTCTAAAGCAAATGATAGTTTTAGTAATATAATAATTGTTTTATAGGTGTATGTAAATCTTCGAAGATATTTTTTTTTTCTTCGGATAATTATATTCCAGCTTAAAATAACGTATAGAGGCGAATTAAAAATTAAATTAAAGCTTGGAAAAAACTTTTTTAGTGAGAATGATAAAATTAATAGAAAACTGTTTGCACATTGCAAAAATTGGATATTGCGACTATTTTAGATGTTCGATAAATCACTAATGAATGAAATAAAAGAAATGTATTCTAAAACGAATTTTAAATTGTAATGATTTCAAATAACTTTTTCGAAATCAAAATATCAAATTTGAAAAGAAATCTAAGAAAATCACGCATTTTTTTAGTAATTTCAATGGTGAGGCTTTAAACTATTGAGAATTGTATGCTTACGCCGTCAGGAAATGTATGACACTAGACTTATTTCGCTTATCAAAATTCAACTTGTATAAGAGTTATATTTCATAATACATTATTTTAAAGTAGTCCTTTATTTTCATTTTTAAAAATCAAATAGTCAATTTGAGAAGTATTTTTTCAAGTTTATTATTCTACAATTGCAAAAAGGAAGTTTCAATACAAAACTGTCGTAGCGCTCACTGTTATACAATTTAAATTGAATATGCATATTATTATTTAATTGAATATTAGCTTCGATCGTTTAATGATGTAAGTAGTCATTCAGTTGCATACAATTAGCCGGACTTTCATAGAAATTCCGCAAGATCCGCCATCGCAGCGCTAACAAGGACCGATTGCGCATATGAGGCGGACAAAGATCCGCGCGAACAATGATCCAACTCTCCGCGCACGATGTTTAACATCTACAAGACTCGACAACTGGTACGCTTTAATGAAATTCGCCATACTGCGATAGCGTCGATTTCTTTCGGCATATGCTTATAAAGGCACTAGCCTCGTAATTGCGATACGCACTTTCACCTGCAAGAGAAAAAGCTTCTATACATCATATATGTATATTGCAATGCAGTGTCGGACACGCGTCGAGCATTAAATTTGCCTCTCTTTTATTCTGGCGTCCTGTCGATTCATCTCGATGCTGATTTTCTTCAAATCTATTTATCTCTCTCTCTCTCTCTCTCTCTCTCTCTCTCTCTCTCTCTCTCTCTCTCTCTCTCTCTCTCTCTCTTTCTGGTGATAACTGTTTGTCGCTGGGAGGCTAATCGTGCGTAAACAGCAGTGCAAAGATTTCAAGAGCCGTCATGTGCGTAAGCCGGTGCCAATAAAGAGATTAAACCGTTTATGGTATGCGCTGTTAAGGTTTTTATTATTTCCAAGATTAATGGCTTGCATAATTATCATTTTTGCGGGATGACGATATGAATCTATAAACTTTGATATTGCGTACACGCAATCTTTTCAGTGGGTCTTTTATACGGTAGTGTATCATTTACTGGAACACTGGATTTATCAATCAATGACGAGGTAAGTAATTGAGATTCGAATGCTGCAAAATTCCCGTATAACTTGTTTATTGAGAAAAGTGTTAGAAAGTGTTTTCCGATTTCGTGTGATAACAAGTAAATTTAGCTTTATATAAGCTATATAAATTACCTACATGAATGACAGACTGCGATAATTATTATCGTACACGCTTTAGTTATGCATTAATTACCTACATATTTGATTAGAATTAGTTGGAATAAAAATATTTGAATTTAAACATATAACATTTTTTTTAGATAAATGCTATAATAAAATGTTTTTCCTGTTCAAATGACAGAACCGAGTAACAAACTTCGACATTTTCCAAGATTCTTTTAAGCCTGTTAAATTTCTCATCCGCACTAAATAATGTCTTACCAGTCCGTTCACGAGAAATGCTCTACCGTCTCCGGGAGTCGTTTCAATAAAAATTCCCGTGACCATCCCTCCCGCTTCTCAATCCCGCGCACCATCGGCCAGATTCCCTAACCCACGCCATTTCCAAGCGATTTAGCGATCTTCGTGTCAATCTATGAGTATACAAACGCGCTAAGCCGGATAAAAAAAGCAGTCCATCGCTCTCTCTTCCCGTGCGCGTGTTTGAAAATCGATAAGGCAACTTTCAGGGCGTGGTATAAGCTACGCCTTATCCAAACCTATACTCACAAAATCCACGCGGTGCAGAAAGTCGATGGTGCAGGCCGCTAAATAGATCAGTCGATCACGCGCGCTGCTCTTGCCGACGTAAGTCACAGAAAGCATCGCAGCAATTACCGGGCGCCACGGCCGAGGCTCGTTAAGAAACTCCGACGTTTTATGAATGAGATTGTAAGGAGATCTCGCCAGGCGCAAGGATCTCGAGGCGAATCGAAAGCGAGTTTAGGAGGACATGCGCTCAACTACTCGGTCTCGTCGATGCATCGACTTGGTTATACATGTATACCGGAGCGATACTCCGCACTGCCGAGAGCGAACGAGTACATGACTGCGGTACGGCGCTAGAGCGAGCCTCTATATTTATGCAGCTTTGAGGGAGAACGATATTAGCAAGGGATAAATCGGTCGGGTTTTCTTTCTTTTTCTTTTTCTTTTTCTTTTTTTGTTGTTGCTGTTGCTGGACCGCAAACTCGCCGAGGATATATAATGACGTAATAACTTTCGATCCAAGTTTATGGATCGGCTATTGTAATGACGCCATTAGTTTTAATGCTTTCGATATATATATACAAGCTAAAATAGTGCACGACTGTTTGAAGGAATATTTCTCTACGATATACGAATGTTACGTATATTCAAAATATAGTTTTCTTTATATTTGTTTCTAATAATAGGTGGTCTCTGCTTTCAAAACAAGGAGAATGACACAATTTTTTAAGGTTAAAATAGCTTTGCTTTTCTTTTATTTTACAGTCGATTTAACCTTTTGGAGAAAGAACGTATTTTAAAGTATAGGAGCTTGAAACTTTTATTTTTTTTCCTTTCTTCAATCATTGGCGATAAAAAAAAGGTATGGTAATAAATTCATTTTATTCTATAATTGCAGGTATCCAGAAATGTATATGTATATATATGTACCTGCAATAATACAAATGATTGGACAAGCCTTCGGAGTTGTAAACTCCTATTAAAACGAAAAAAAAGAAGAAAAAAGGCAAAGTGAAATTTCACTTTCGAGAAGTTGGCGGAAAACTTTACTGGAGCACACACAAAGCGTGCAATTTCACTTCACCCGCGCGCACAAAAACGAAAACTTTTGATACCGAATACTGCACTAAACCGCTGTACACAGCATCAGATATAGCTAAGGTGGCGCGCGAACTACACTTGTCGATGTAATAATACACAGATCGCGTGCTATGCCCCGTGTACTGCCGGCAGCGGCCGGCAGTCAAGTGCAACTTCAAGATGAATTTCGATTCGAAACAGTTAAGATGCTCGAAAGTCGCAATTTCAAGCTCAAAGTAGACCGAACTGAAACGCGATCCAAAACGAAACCATGAATATAGAGCTTTCTGATAATTTTACCGTATAATCATTTATTCCAACAGTTCTTTACTTGGATACACAAACACGTGTAGCCTGTAAACATAAATACGCGCGGCAACCGTAATTACAATCGCATCGAGTCCCTATCACCTGTAAACGCGTCATTCCATCAGCCAGCGCGAATGAGCAAAGCGACTCGCCGCCGACAGTCGCGCACTTTCTCACGCAGCAGCGCCTCTCAATATTGCATACATATACAATGTATACGCAGCAGTGCAAAGTCGATCCCTCAAGCCTCGCACCACCGCAAAGCGACTTTCGCCCTCACGGTGCAGCTGAAATATAAAAGGAGAGCTATCCGACAACGACGCGGGAGCGAAGCTGCAAAGTCGATGTGTATATCTATCGGGCAGAAAGCTTGGTATGCATATTCATATATATAACAGACAAGTCTGTTCAAATTATAGCGGAGAGAGAGAGAGAGAGAGAGAGAGAGACAAGTACTTTGGCGCGTCGATATGTATATAGATGCCGGGGTAGCAGCAGCAGAAGCTACCAAGTCACCCCTTAGCTTTGACCTCTCCTCCCGTGCACTGCAAGAGCGCGCAGAAACTTTATATAAAAGCGGCGAGCAGTTCAGGGGAGATCGAGTTTAAATTGCCTCAACGCTATACGGTGCATCGCTTCGCTTCCTCTACTCGGCATATATACATGTATATATATACAATGCTGCTTTATCGCTCGCTTGTTAAGTTTGTCTGTTTGGCTTTGCATGCGAATAGTGTTTAGCGTGCATATATACCGATGTACTATTTATAGTTGGTCGTAAATGGAATCTATACGTCTGTTCACTTTCTTCAATTAATGTTACCCAAACTCTTTACTTTTGATTATACATGACTTCTTTAATTGCATGAATTCTATCAAAGTTTGAACTTACTTATTTCCGTTGTCTTCGTAAAAGTGTATATTATTGGCTTATCCCATTGTCTGATTCACAGCATTAATTAGTTATTTTCCTGGATTACCAGCCGTATGCTGTCTGCTTCTACATTTGATGATATAATTGCAGAATTTCTTTCATTAAGTTGTGCCACTAAACGATATATCCAATTGTCAATGTTCTTAGCAATCAAACTTTCGTCATCAATCACCGGAATCGTTTTTACGACACTCCGTGGGAAAAGCTCGATTTATCGTTCGCGGGAAAACGGACGCATGCATTAAATCGAGTTTCTCACACGTTGTGTCATAAAATACGTTGTCGATACATGAGAGAGAAATATATTTCACCCCCGCGATCCCTTTTCACATTTGCTTCGTTTTGTTCGAGCGTTCACGCGAGGGTAAAAGGCATTTTATCGCACTACGGTATCACAAGACCAATCAATAAAATTTGACACTATTCAATGATCGCTTAAATTCCTGCAATAGCCCTGGACGTACAAGCTTTAATTTTTTATAGAGTTGAGAAAGAAAATATAGCGCACCAGCGACGCAGCAGCAGCAGCAGCAGCAGCAGCAGCTCTACTGCTCTCCAGGTCGACCCGACTATAAACAAAAGGCTGCCGGCTGGCACGCGCTTTTTTTCCCTCTTATTCTAGTCGGTGGCGTGTTTCGCGAGAGAGACGCTGCCGCAGCCGCCGACGCCGTCACCGCCGACAGAGCATAATAAGAGTAATCGAGTGCAGCGCGGCTCGCGCGCAGTAAATATTCGGAATGACGGACACGAGCGAACCGCGCGGCTTGCTGGCTGCAGCCGTGAAAATTCGTTTTATGGTTTTCGCCGTAAAACTCGGCCGAACTCCTCGAGCAGCACGTGCAGGACTTATAGCGTAGGAGTGAGAAAGGGATTCGTCATGAGAGTGGCGAGTGCGCGGGAGGCTGCGAGCCGCGATCTGGGATATTATATGGGCCGGATAATTAGAAAAATGACGTGTGTGTGCGCGCGCGTGGGAGAGGAGTAAGGTACAAAGGCGTACAAAGGATCAGCGAGCGAGCGAGAGAACCGGTGGTGACCTTGTCAAAATTGATATTTACGAGTTATCCTAAAAGCATAAACTGCAAAGCTTGCGGCCCTGCAAAGTATAAGAATAACCCAAGTGCCATAAGAGTTGGAGAAAAAAGTATTTCTTATTCTTCGCAATTTTATTATTACGGATAAGGTAGTTTTTAAAAGGATAGTATAATATCTATGCACTATTATATAATATGTACTGTGGAACAGTGAACATTGAATTTTGATTTATTTAACAACGTAAAAAGACTTAATTTTTATCAAGAAATCTACGCATTATGCATTCGCCATTATATGGTATCGATATTAACATAAATTTAGTTCTCTCCATCTCCGCGTGCTTATATTATATTAATAGCGCGAAGCCACCTGAATGCATCACTGTCACTTAATATGTAACTAAACTTTCTGTAACGCATCAATAAATTAATAGTGAATAAATTAGTCCAATCGATTCATAGACACTTGAAATACCACAAAAAAAAACAGCCACAATAAAGCTGCAGCCACCTTGAGAGGAAAAAAAAGAGACGAATAGGTAATTCAAGGATCAAAGATAGAGTCGATTCCCATTGCTGAGCTGCCGGGCAATTGTCTCCATGTCCTCTTTCGTGCAGCCACACCGCGTCGCTCTCGCACATTGCAAAATTCATTACCGCGGCGCGCGCGCCTGCTTAATCGGAGCGTGAGAACTCGAAGAGCGGTGCGCGCCTGTACAACTACCCGCGACGACGTTGTAGACTGTACAATACCAACGCTCCCGGGCCGCCTCTTCCTTATGCCCTGTAATACGAGCGTCTGCGGAATTGCTGCGTAAGCTTCCTATATATACCTAGTCTACGATGGGGCTTTCCAGTCATCGCCGACGCCGCCGCCACGCGAAACCTCTCGTAATCATTAATTCAACGTTTAATCACCCGCGCCGTTTGTATTATTCGCGATCCTTTTCTTATGTTTCCTTCGTTTTCTTTTTTTTTTTTTTTTTTGTCATCGTCCACGCGATTATGCGTGTATAGCTGTTATGGTAATAATGTGCTGAATAATTGCCGATGTAACTGTGCCTTATATTATTGCCGGAGGGGAAGAGCTTGGCCGAGGATTGGAAAGTATCGTATATTGTGTGTGTGCGTACTTCTGCGTGTTACAATTAGGGAATTGGTGGCGCGAGAGACGCCGCCAACGGTTATATGTATACTATATCGGAATTATGCTATACCTGTTTTAGGCAGGGTTTTTTTCTCTCTATCCTATAGAACATTCCGCTATAGTGGAATTGTATAAATAGAAATTTTTCGTAGTACTTTCTCTCTGTTATGTGATGATCTTTTTTGCAACTGATGATTGGTCAAACTTGAACTTATGTATATATATATCGCAAAAAATTGATTTTTTTACGACAACTAATTATCAGAAGTTGCATATGCGGCTCCTACTTTGCAACATGTTTTTGTTATACATATACATGATATTATTTGACAAAATATTTAAAAAAAATATGTATATTGCTCTGCTACTATTTTAAGCACAAATTTATTACGCATACTAGTTGAAATAACTTGGTGAAAAATAAAAAACGAAATAATAACAATAAAATAGATAACGGTTAATTATTGTTAATTACTTCCTGTGTATATTAAAAACATTAAATTTACTGCTAGGTCAAAAGAACTGAGAAGAAACAAATAAGTTTATTTATTTATTTGCTATTTTGAATTTTTGAATCACCCGCTTGATGTATGTATAAAATAACTATAAAATATGTATAAAATAACTATGCAGTGTTGTTATTTTGACGTATACATATAATCAATTCCAATTTCGCAGCAGCTGTTCGCAAATCAAATTAAGCGTTTCCTATAATTGTATAATTGCTTTTCAGCAGAGCGCATATTAGACGCACTGCTGCTTCGGGACATAAAATCGCTTTACCGCAAGAGTCTATGTCGAAAATCAATTCGAGCATGACATTAGTTGGCTAAAAGTTAATTCAAATTTTTTTAATTTTTATAGATTGCAGTACAAATAGACTTTTTCTTCTGTCTTTTAAGTATTTTAAAAGGTGCTAAAAGACACTAAAATTGAATTACCGTAGTATAAAACGTACAGATACAGTTGTGCAAATAAATTTTTTGTGTATGCCTATATCTGAAAAAAATGCATCTCTATTAATTTATCTTACAATAAAAATGCTATTTCAATCGTATTGAATGGACAGTTATATACTCACACATTTTATAGATAATGAATATTATTAAATTACAGAAGGTCAATAAGTTGATTGTAATGAGTATAGCAATTATACAATTATATTTAATCAAGTATTAATTAATAGGTCAACCGATTGTACATAGGTTACAGTTCTAGGTGACGTACAGTTATCCGGTTTCCCTTCGTATTTCTCATGCACTTACAGCAGGCAACTTTCTTCGTATTCTCCCACGCGTATATATTGATAAGAGGAAAACAATTGCAGTCAATTAAAATTCGAGAAAAATCCAATTTTTCTGAAATGCGTATAATACCTTTAAAAAGTGTAACGTAAATTCTTAAAAATTTTAAATTAAAAATTCGTACTTGAATGCTTAAAAACTGCTTAGAAAGTGACTTTATCAGCTTATATAAAATATTTTTTTTTGAATACTTAATGTTATCTCGTTGCTTATACATTATACACTAACAGGATTGTAACGTTGTATATTTCGACATTTATGTCTATTTAAACTGGTAACTATTTAAATTAGTTAGAAAGGGAACGCTTTGTTATTTAAAAATTTTAGTAAAGTAATATGTAGCGAGATGTTATGTTAATTCTTGAAAGTAAATTTTTATTATTACTCAATCCTTAGATTGTTGTAAATAATAGTATAAATTTTCAATTCTTAAACAGAATTTCATTTTTCATTGTTGGATTTGCATCTTTTACAGGGATTTGGATTTGTTCAGACTTGAAAAATCACGTGGCTTATCTAAAAAGCTGCATCGGTATATTATAAGGATTTTGTAAGCAGTCGCATTACAAATTAGCATTGAGTTGGATTTGTGTTATACTACGGCATGGAACGCGGTGTTTCTCAAAGTCACGATTTGATTCCTCTCAAGCTTTGCTCGTATACATACCTGGAGATTGTAAAAATTCATAGGCGTGGTGTTGCTTTAATCTACCTGCTCATAAATAAGTTGAACATTTTTAGTCTTGCCTGCACCTTATGATATTAACGCCTTAACTTGTAGCGACTGAGATCTATAAGTTTGAAATATGTCGACAAAGAATACAAATCTTTGTTCTTAAATTTGTTATGTAAATTAAGGTTGTACAATAATTCGGATAAATATTTAGATATACTTATAAAGGTATTCGTAATAGTCTGATTACGAGTCTATATTCATAATTGGTTTTAAATCAATACGTCAGTATATATAAAAAACAAACCAATACTGCACACATTTAAATCACAAATGCATAATATTTTTAGAATATTAAAGATATGTACAAGACAATTATACTATAAAAATAAAATAAACGTTTATATATCTATATAGTTAGATAATAATGTTAAATAATATGTCCTTATTTAAGGTTGGTGAAAAAATGATTGTATATGAAGTGTAACATTTAAATCTAAATTATCTATTTTCTACAAACATAACGATACTTCAATCACAATTTTCAACTCATTAACAATTAATACCTTAATATCAGTTTTACATGTGCAGGCTGATTCACTTATGCAGGAAAGAAAAATATAGCCGAAAAACATCTGAAAACATTATGACTATATCAATATTATGAATGATTTTGATATACGTAGCTATATTGATCATTATATGAAAATGCCAGTTTCTATTATCAAGAAAAGTGATTTGTTATTTCGAGTAACCAATAAGCCATCATACTTTTACAATTATATAATTTCCATATTTCAAATCATAGAATAAAAGTAAATGATTTATGTCTAGATAATAGTAATGTAGGATCAATTTTGTTATAAAATTGATTTCCCTATTTTAATAAATTTGAATTGTCCCGGTCTATAAAAAGAACTCCCGGGCCAGTATTTCACAATATTGTCATTTCAGACTGATTATTGTCATTATCCATAGTAGCAGTCCTATAACTCTATATAACCTGAGTGAACGCCCACCAATAAAAGAGCAATCAATTTTATTTCCATTCTGTGTACCTACATTTTCTATTACAGTACCCGATATTATAGAAAAAAAAAAGAATTCTGTGGACCATTTCGTTAGAAAAGATAAAAAGAATCAAACATATTCTACAATTTTTAAATTTTGACTTATACAACAATTATCGATTGATATCTGAACCAATAACCCACACGCGGATCAAACACCTCCGCAAACAAAACCAGATATGCTATTTTCATTGCGCACTAGCTCCATAGGAACTTTAATTGACAAGATGTTTGAAAGAAACTGCGAAAGCTCGTATAGCCAACAGGAAGACTGCCGCAGAGATGACGACATTCCAAACGATCATCGCTAGATCTTTCTCCTGGCCGATTTCGAAAAGGGAGGTAAAAATCATAATGAAAAAAATCATAGTCGAGGTGTCGCATAATAGTCGCGTGCGTGCACATATATAGCCAATGTCTATATAACATATAGTCGCGTGGGAGCTGCGACAGCAGCAGCAGCGAAAGCCCGAGCAAGTCCATAGACCCATAATGCACTTATGGTACAAGAGAGAGAGAGAGAGAGAGAGAGAGAGAGAGAGAGAGAGAGAGACGACTCGAGCCTATAATGCACCTCGCACGCACTCAAACTCGAGAGCTTACATATATATACATATATATATATATATATGTATACATGGACTTCGAGGAACAATGGCATATATGTATATATATGCGCGCGGCCTAGATAAGTACGTGTGCACATGCGCATAGTGACAGAAACTTCGCGGCAAGTGGGAGCTAAACTATGAATATGTGCATTATATATGCGTCGTTCGAGTGTTGCTGCGTATGAATGGAACTGTATATTAGAGGTTCGAAGAAGCTGATTGGTTAATTTTGCGCGAGGAAAGAATATAAGGTTTCATTTTGGTGAATGGATATTTCTGCGAGCACCGCCATCGAACGATTGTCGATATTTCAATAATATATACATTGTTCTTTGTGATAAAGCGTTTCGGTGAACATATAGACAATTTGCATAGCGTTTGCTAGAGAGTAAATTAAAATGAGTATTTATTTATGCTTAAGATTCTCCTATGTAACTTATTCAGAGGTCTATATGTATGTAAATAAGCGACATAGTAATAATTACAAGGGGTGAACTTACAATTAACTCACAAGGAAACCTGACACAAAGTACACGAAAAAGTCGAAAAGTTTCGATCGATACGTTCGCAGCTCAGTCCTAAAGGTGACTCGTGCACGACATTGACTTAATAGAGGACACGCGCCCATTATCCTTATACCTATATCTATTATTAAACCCAATGCCCAAAGGAACTAATCTCAAATCCCCGTAATACAATGTATACGCGTTGCGCCTCTAATATAACTATAAAGCTCCCGTAAGATCCACGCATTATCCTTTCACTATATATCCCTCTGTTGTACATAAGCGTCGGAGCAGCAGCGCAGCCAATAATTGCGCATAATACACGAGATATCGTAGGCTCAGCTTCTCTTTTCTTATATGTATATATATATATAGACTGGTTGTGCCCGGGGAGACGGTGTAGCGATCGATCACGGCGTTTAATGATAACGGCACATCCTCTATCCTAAGGCCGAACTCAGCTATCTCCTATGTATAACATAGGCGAACTCACCGCGTAATTACACCGCGAACAATTAGCTTAACAAATCGACGAGCCAACGCACGCGACGTGTATAATAATGTTGCGGAACTCGCACGCATTATGTTATGCACGCGGGGATATCGTCTTTTTGCTGTTCGCTGCTGGAGCTGCAGTCGCGGCTCCGCGATGCTAAAAGGAGGAAGTCGGATGACATGTTAATATCGCCGTTTAATATTCGAATTAAGTTTATACTTGCTATTCCGATATATCGATGCGATTAAAATTGTGCGTATGTATAAGCTTTTGATGAGTGTTTGATGTGCGTTAGCCGATAATAATATTGAAATGCGATATCCTCTTGTAATGCGTATATCGTTTATCCAACATTATATAGATTGATTTTAAATTTGATAATGCAATTGATGCGTAAAATGGTCTATGCAAATGTAAGTTTTTATCACTCCAAGTAAATTAAGTGTTTTAATTATCAAATAAAGGATTTAGATGAAAAAATATATCCGTTACATTCCAAATAACAATTTTAATTTTCGCAGCAACTGATTTTACAACCATACTGAAGAAAAAAAAATGGAAAACAACAGCACAAAGTAGGTATATAGACTCGCCAGTGCGCGTAAATCGCCACCCATGCGCATAAACCGCTAGCATTACAATGATTATTCGTAATGCACCGAGTGCTAAAAAGCCATAAGCATTGTTATTCATTCGGTAACGAGCTCCACCTCATAGACATTATTAGCCAATCAAACGACACTTGCGCTGCGCTCAGTGCAATATCCTCAGCCGTTAATCCGTCACCTATTCTCGATAATTACACGCTTCTCCTCCAATTAGGTGTGTATTGCAGTTACGATAACCCAACTACGCACTGCACAACAATAGCAGCAAGTGCATTTAGCGCCTTTGCCATTATTTAAAATAACGCGATATTCACGCGAGCAAATGAAAATAATTCCGTTACGCACAAAGCCCCATATAGTCGTCATGGCTGAACCGTTCGCCAATGTAAACAAGGAAAAAAAAGCGATCCCATGGACTCTGTGTATGTGTATAGTATAGTTTCACGGCGTGTATATATATAATGACTAATCGCCGTAATCAGCGTAAACGCAGTTACGTATAGCCCAAGGGGTATATAATGCACTCGCATATATGCCTATATCCCAACCTAACCCCGCGCTCGTGATGTCCGCTATATACTTCTAGAAAGAGATAACGCGAAATGAACGCAATGCATCATCCCGAGCTAGAGAGAGAGGAGAGGGGAAGAAAAGAGAGCAGCGCAAAATAGCGGCGACCTTTAGGCGCGCCTCTCTCTCTCTCTCTCTCTCTCTCTCTCTCTCTGTCTCTCGTGCACTCGTGTGCGCGCTTCTAATCGCAGCCGGAAGATAATCGAGAGAAAAGCAATCTCTTGCAGAATAGAAAGGGAGAAAAAGAGAGAATTGGCTGCGGGATATATATACAACCGCGGCGAGAGAGATAGAGAGATTCGATGCTATCGATCCGACTGATTTTTTCAGCACGCGCCGCGCAGACCTGCGAATCGCTATGTATATGCGATCGCGATCGATTTAGAAACTTTCCAATTGGACACGTTGGGACTTGTTTTTTTTTCGTCGTTCGCAAGAGTTGGGAAATGTCCCTGGATGGATACGAGCTTTTGAGGAATACGAGCGCATGAAAGGATTTGGCATTTTTGAGCGCCTGCAGGCAGGTTTCGACTTTTATTCGATCCGGTAGCTATATGCCTTTGGCGATGTGCAGTTATATAAGGTGTATACCGTATACATCCTGCTGGGATTCGCCGATTTCTTTTCTCGTTGTACTTAAATAATGACAATTTTTTATTTGCCGATTTTTAAGGACGTTAAAGAGAGAGGCGATAAAAAATGTGCAGAAGCATAAATTTAATTTCATTATTTGACATCGTCCTGTTTTACAATTTTAGATGGACTTGTCAGAATCGGTGGTCGTACAATAATCTCGACACTTAATTTGGCATTTGTAATAAGAGAAAAAGTAAGAAATTTATACTGTTTATAAATTATTTTTCTAAAACTATATATATATATATATATATATGTTTTTCGGATGCAGGGAAAGACGGAAATTGCGTATATTCGCAAAGATCGCTCGTCGTTTGGGTTTTTGTTTTACGACTTTTGGAAAAGCATATAATATGCTATATATAATAAAGAGTCGGGGAGTCGAAGCAAAAATCGCAGCCTTAAGAATGACATATGTTTGCTTTCGTACTTTCTATACGATTCATTACGTTTGTCAAAGTCCGCTCTCGCGACCGCTTAATCGTGCCATTAATCTTTTACGCGAGAGTACATATATACTGGCCCAGAAAAAGCGAGGTTGTCATCGCGGGAAAAGTCTTATACACCGTAATTCATCACAATTACTTCTTTCCACTGGAAGCATTACGCTCAAAGATCTCGCGTATACAGCATGGAATGTTCCATCGCTTATACCTTTTAATTATATTAATTTTTTTGTATATTTATATTAATAAAATATATTATCTAATTAACTATTTCTATTAATTTGCTAAGAAAGTAACAATAAATAAAGTTTAAATCAAAAATTTATTTCCTATATTATGTATTGGGCGCCATTTAAATTTAAAAAAGAAAATATCAATACGACTGACATACATGTAATTTTTAGTATCATTTACACGCAGAAACGTTCAATTTGTTAAAATCAGATGATATTTCTCATTGCATCCCTCGTTTTACTTCTCGTACTATAGGGTTACGAATGCAATATGTATACTCGATTTCCTTGGAAAGTCGTCGCTCGAACGGGTCCCGCAGCTCATTTCGCAAGGGCCACGCGTTCCACACGCACACAAACTGGCATCTGCAACACATGACGCGCGCATGACCGGGGAATGCCATTGTCATCCCGTTAAGGATAGTCCGACGGGGACGCAGCTATATATACGTGATATCGGGGCCTCCTCTTCCTGTCTGCGCGCGCCGATACGCGGCGACTCTCCCGCCAGCTCGTGAGCTCCTCTATAGCTAAAAACCTGCAAATTAGCCGCAGTTTGGATTATGAGCTAATGGTCACTTTCCGATCTCTCTCGCGGAAGTGTGAAAACGAGCGCGTATTAGGCATGCGACTTTACACCGATATCCTTATTACCCCGACGCTTCTAAATATCCTGCATCATCTTGTAATTATATGGATTTTTTGCAGTATATGGAGGTGGTGATTAAGATGCGATGTCGAATTGGAGGAAGTAGCCGACAGTTTATGTACGCTGGATGAATTTTTGACTATCGAGCGTTACGAATCTTTAGCTTTTGTTGTACGCGCTTTTATGAATGATTAACTGTCAGTACTTTGTTATAGAGCTTGTATTTAAATGATGAATATAGTTCAAAAGGTTTATGAGTATAACAATATTGGTCTATATAATTTAAATTGCACAAGTATAGAAGTTGTGCTTTCGAAAATAAAAAAAATTAAAACTTTGTTTTTATCTTCCACGACTAAAAATCATGATAAATAGTCGTCTATTAAAGAACTTTTATGTACGATCAGTATTTGTGCAGATGTGTGTAGTAACTTACAACGAAATATATAATTGTTGTAGCATGTGCATATGTATACGTAAACAAGATCGCGTAAATAATTGCACGTAACATTGCACTACTTTTTTTTCAAGAAAATATTTTGCAGTAATTATGAAATAAAAATACTTGCGTACAAGTTTTTGAAAGGAAATTTCAGTAAATTACACGTTTCATAGTAGTTTTCATCATTTTTGCCAAAAAAAGAATTGCTCTTATACTCTTTACTCGACAGTAAATAGTATCGATTAAAAAAAAAATAATTATTCGGAATGCTGCTCTACTTATTTGCTTTCGGAGTTAAATATCTGGAAAATTCAAGCATCGTAATTTAGCTTTTACAGCATAAAAGGCTTCGCAGAAGACTAGTAAATCATGAATTTTTTTTAAATTAAAATAATTTATCGAAATATATTACATGTGTAGAGAACATTGGTGCCTGGGTCAGTTCCTAATTCGTTTCTCGTATTTCTGGAGCAACATAGTCACATGAAATCCTGCTGAAGAAACGCGTATATACAGTAGCAATTTGTGATTTTTTACACGGTATATATAATAGTAATTACGCACACTGAAATTCTTCGCTTTCAAAGTTAAGTATGCGGAAAATTCATGTGCCATAATTAAATCATAATGATAATACTTGCATTCTGCTAAATATAAGCTACTTCGCACGCGAAATGTTGTAGCCACATTTGCAGTTGTAATTGTAAAAGACTACTTCAAGTACATAAAGGATATACACATTTAATATGTTTACGTGTGAATAAAAAGATGTGTGTTGCGAGTCTCGTAAGAATTTCAGTTTTTTTTCGACGCTGATTAACGCACCTATACCAGAGAAAAATTTTGAAAGTTTTGAAAGTAGCCTAGCGTATGGATTTCTATATAAGATATAGTTAATTCGTAAAGAGAGCATTTGAAAATGCGCTGGAAAAACTACGAAATACCGCTGCTGCGGACATTCTAGTGGTGCAGGAGGCTGCAGGTTATTACCTAACGAGAAAAAAACAGACTAATTTTATATGTTGAACCATACTTATATCAATTAACCGGGTCCGGCGCGGTGGGACAGAATTTGCATACATGATTCGCGGCGAATTTTCTAATAACATCGATAATTTACATCCACTCGTTATATAGCCTTTAACAACTTCCTCCACAAACATATCACAAACGACACTCCGCCGCGCGTAATTATTAACTTTTTTTGTTTCTTCACGTACAGGCGGTTTTCCCCGCATCTTTTATTATCGCCGCGCGTGTATATACGTGTGCCTATACGGAGCCATAAGACACTTTCTACTTTTTATTACCATTATAAAACGAGCGGCTCGAATTCACCGTTAAACCTTTATTATTAAACAAAACGCAGGCGTTAAACGCTCGGCTATGCTATGCTATGCCGGGGAAGACAGAAATTTGTGTTCGAAAGTGCAGAAGGTAAATAACGCCGAGAAAGAGAGAGAAAATGCGCGTCCGAGGTGTAAAAGAAGAGGATATAGATATATATATACAACGCGGCGACAACACGAAGATACCGAGATTTCTATCTCGCCTAAGGAGATGGACGAGGAAGCGCGTCCCACTTTTGCGCCTCCGTGCGACTCCTCTTTTTTTCCCTCTTCCTCCTCTTTCTCTCGTCATCGCCGACGCGGCCGTTGTACTCCTGCGCATCCAAAGAGGAACACAAAAAAAAACTCCTCGGTCATTCGCTACTCCCGGACCCGTCAAATCTAATTAGCTTTTAATCGCGCTTCTTTCCCTTGCGGCCGAGAGAGAATGCCGCGCGCGCGCTTAATGGTGAATGGGAAGAGAAAGAAGTCGAGGCATTTGTATACACAGAGTGTTTCCTATAGCTGACGTACTTCGGAGCTGTCCACTAATTGGTCGATTTGCGAAATACGCATTGTGTTCTACGGTGCTTTGGAATTAGTTGCCAGCTCGCGGGAGTGATTGGATTAGGTTGTTTAGTGCTTCCTATATATATACACTTTGAGACAAGATACTTTGCCCCTGTTGCTCGAGTTCAATTAATTAATTGTAAAATACTGTAGCGTTTGTATCTAAAGGAGCCCTAATGAATTGGCTGTTAGTTCTGCTTGAGCGCAGTCAGAAAGGAAATACAAAATTCAAAATATACGTATTGTTATAACAATTTTGCAGATCAAAATGTGCGCTGGAGTGCGTATGATGAGTTATATAAATTAAACGTCAAGTATCGGAATAAAATATAATGGCAATATATAGCGTTTATACGCTTTATTATGTATCATAAATGTAGATGTTACAACGTATAATAGTTCAATAACCTAATGTTATTATGGAATGTGATACTTATGTGCATTGCATATGTTTGAGTCCGAAAGTTTTAAATGTCGTGTACCTAGAGACCTAGTCACTTCCTCGTAAAGCTACGGCTCATAAAATTAGGAAATACGTGTCAGAAGGATTTAACCACTGTTTATTTATTCAAATAGCTTTGGTTGTAAATACGTCATTGCCAACAGTTTTATATATTGTCACGTACGCGACTTGGCTGCTGCATTCCCAAGCGCAGCCAGCGCCTACTTGACACCTGCCCTCCACCGAATTGGACTATCACGCGAGATAAGCGGGATCCTCGGAGACGATCCTACTGACTCGCGTGAGAAGATCCAATCTCCCTCCAGGTGGACCGACTCGGAAAACCGAGTCTAGCTCGAGCCGCGAGGAACGCGTCCGAACATCCCCGCGTAACAATAATATATATATGACCGCCATTTTGATCATGCTTTGAACGTATAACTTGTAAGGTTGCGTAGATTTACACTGAAAATTTATTAGACAAAACCCTTTCAACCAAATCTGCAGTATCTGCTTTAGTCGTGCTTTAATACTCTCATGGTCATAGTGAATAGTAAGATATATATATCATTGTTACAAGTTTGGGGATTTCCCAAACAATTTAAACGAATTTTATAAAAGCCATAAGATCTATTGTAGGTTTTAGATTTAAAGACTATTGTATTTTTCTTGCAGACGCTTTTGAAGTAAAAGTGATGAAATGTTAATAAAACGGAAAGTCGATCGTACATAAGGGTAATTGTACTCTTTAGGAACGATTAAGCACTCATTTTTATTGCCGATAAAATTGCCGATTCGAAGAAAATATCGTTCTCACATTTCACCGTTATAAAAATACGTACTCGCACCGATAAGAAAGTCGAATAGTTGGAACTGTTGAAATCGCCCACTGGTTATAATCCGGTAACTTGGACAGTTCTAAGACACGAACTTAAATCTGCTCTAAACTACCGGCAGATATACATTTCTAGACTCTCGCTCAGATCTCCGATACCCGATCGATTATATAGTCCCATTTATACCTGCACTTTTAAAGTCATTTATCAGTCCCAACTTACTTGGTCAATTTCATATAGGTATGTATAAATAAAACTCGTCTTACTTTTTTCTCCCATCGCAGCTCTGCACACACATATACATATATATGTCTCAGTTTCTTCGACTCTCTTTCCGCGATTCGTTGGGCGCAGCAGAATTCGATATAGCCCCCGGAACACGAAACTTTGCGCGCGCGAGATAAAGTTAACGTCGCTCATTTAGCGCTCCCGCGAACGTGAAACGAGTACTTATAAAATGGAGGGGACGGGTAATCCGAAGCCGCCGCCGGGAAAAGTTTCCACCTGGTGCAGCGAGCCACGAGCGCCGTTTATCCAGTTAGAAAATATATATCGATAAAATCTCGTGTGCGTCGTTCCTCTATACGTTCCTTCTCGCGCTTCTTTATTAAGAGAACCAAGCCGAGCGGCCTCTCTCTCTCTCTCTCTCTCTCTTTCGCTCTCTTGGCTCTATCGGCTCACCAGGTGTCACACAGCACTTGTCTAACTCAATGTTCCCTTTCGCCCATTTCCATCGCCATTTCTTTGTGCGGTAGAACGGCGGCGTTCAACGTCTATCGTGTCTGCAGGGAGCGCGCGCGATTGCCGCGAGTTTCCTCCGCGGCTTTTTATTCACTGTCTATACTCGCCGCCGAGTGGCGCGATGCGTTCAAGTCTGAGATTCACCGACTTCTTCGTGAGGTATATACCGATGCGTGCTGATGGCGGTTTTTCGAGACCAATCGGAAAGACATCGTTTCTACTTAGCCAAGCGTTTTTTTTTTCCATTCTTTATCGTTTGTTTCCAATCTGATTTATGATGAATCAAAAAGATAATTGTAAAATTGATTATAGCTACTTTTCTTTGTACTAGCCCATGTGCAATTTGAGACAGTGACTGTTGATTCTTTATACACTTTCGAGTAAACTAATTACTTAACTTTCGAGATGCTATAAAAATTCATGACTTTAACGCTTCTTTCCCCCGAGTGAGCGTTAAAGTGCCAGCTTCTAAAGAGAATGGCATTTTCTCCTCGGGACGTCGCGCGCATTAGCACACATCGCTGCATATATATATATATATATATATATATGTATATACACTGCACAAGCACAGAGTCGGAGAGTACAGCGTTACAAATGTCTCAGCGGAGCGCACACTAAGACACACTGTCGACCCCAATTGAGACAACATAAGCCCTCGATGCAGCTGTCAAAGCTGCAGGTCCCGGAGCGCGAGAGAGAGACGGATGTATACAGCGACGATTCTTAATTAGCGGATTGTCGCGCGGCTCCCGAGACTCGACAGGATCTCCGCGATAGGGGCAAAAAATCCGCACGGAGTATAGGAGCGTTTTTTGTCCTCCCTATAACTCGAGTCAGGCGCGTCTATAGCGTATACACAACCGTTAAGGTGCCGCAAGTGCATGTGTGTCTGTGTGTAAACTGCGCTGCAGCTTGTAATGAACGAGTAATAATAGGAAAACAGATTGAATGCAAATCGTGCTTGGAATGAAGAAAAAAGACATTGTGTGTGCTTTGCAGCGCTGGGATATGTAATAGAGTCAGATATTGTATTTGCTAATAGCAAATAAATGCATTGGACTGCACATGTCGCTGTCTGCGAGCCATATTTAGATTCGATCATTGGAAGTGCGGATTGTGCGTATACATATTCGCTGTTCGTTTGTTGTAGGTGACGCCCCTCCCCCCCCCCTCCCCACCCATTCGAATGGGCAACTTTAATTTTAATTGGCGCGCGCTCATTCATGGAAAGTTGATTTGAGTTTACTAATTATGCGAGCGAGCGAGCGAGTCTATGTATATTATGCTCCGCTGAATGCGCGCCGCGTTAATTGAGAAGCGAAAATATCTTTGTTAATGAACTGGTGCAAGCTGACGAAATTGCTGAATTTAGTCGGTATAAAGTGGATTGATATATTATTGAAGTTGGCCGAACGAGATTTCATTCGGAGGCGAAATGTTAAATTGAATACTGCTGTCAAACTTTTATGTGCTTATAAATAACCTGCATTAAAGTAGTATTGAACAGTCGAAGAAATTCATTTGGAAAATAATAGATGCCTCTGAACTAACAAAAAAAAACAATTCAAATTGCCAATCTAGTAAATCCAAAAAGTTTGGCTCGTAGTGATTAAGCGTTAGAGGTGTATATTATTTTCCAATTAGTTTTCCCCCAGAACGAGCGATAAATTCAATTTCTCTATAATACAAGAAATTCATTGTCCTTAAAAAAGAGAATAATAATGGTTTATGAATCTGACCTTCATTATATTTATTGTGGAATTGTCTAGTAATGATGCACCGCAAACACTTTATTAAGAAGACATTGAGACTTTTGCTTACCTGCAACAACAAAAAAATATATAGATTAATGGGTGTTAAATAAATACGATGTAAAATAATCATTATCCCAATCACAATATAAAATTATTTGTGTTACACTAATTTTATGACACTAATAAATAACAAACATAGGCATTTTACCATTTAATTTGTGATTATAGTAAGAAAATGAACGTAGTTTTTTAATTATAAAAACTTTGAAATGATCTGTCTTACATAAAATATAATAAATTATATATTTGCGTTGATTCGAATTATACCAAACAAAGACAAATAAGTAAAAGAAATAAATAGATCGAAAAAATAATTTGCAAAAGAAGGTGATTCATGTTTAAACTGGAGTAATTACTCTCTATCGATAGTCACTTGTGCGCTAATATACCGATACAACTAATAATCTGATCGGCTGTTGAAAAAGTGTCGCAATATAAGCGTCCGTTCTCACGATCTCTTTAGTTTTTTCTGCTTCTCGTGCGTACAGTGCGAGGACATATAGAAATGCCTACTATTCTAGACTTTTTCCGTCTGACGCGAATTTTCAATGGCCGTATAGTTACAACATGTTATTCGTCGAACAATGTGTTTAAGAACATTATGTAGCAACATTTCGAATTTTAAAAAATCGCATTGAAATTACTGTGAAGAGCGTAGTTTCTGATCAATTAAGGTTCCTTGATTAGTTGATTAGTTGATTAATGATAATATTATATATTATCACCAAAATTACAAAATATGAATATTTCTTTAATTCTTTTTAGTATGAGTTACCGTTACTGGTCCAATTTCTATTTGCGATCCAATGCCTGATCATTTATCGTTATATTTATAATATTATAGTAGTATTTAAATCAATGGATTTTCGGTTGCAATAGATTATAATTATGTTTCGGTTGATATTATCATTTATTTGATTAATATGTCCTTCATATTCAATAGTTTTTGCAACTATTTATTTTATTCAATGTGAAATTTGGATTAGAAATTAAGTCCGCTTTCATCAGACATTACTAAGGTAGTTATATACCACATTAAAATTTTCCTTGAATTCAAATATATCCGGTTAGTAGTAAGACCGTTTCAAATTTTTTTTTCCATTCGATTAAAAGCGTTTGACACTGCAATTAAGTTTTCGAAAACAATAAATTAACAATTCCAACTAGCTCGAACGCTTTGAGAAAGTCTTTATCTCAGTAGATTGTCGCATTATAATAGCTGCAATGTAGGTAAGAATGGAAAATGGCACGTATATAATTACAGGTGGGGAATGCGCTTCGCTTCCTCCACTGAGTCGTGTTACATATTTCTAATTCGTTACGAAGCTAAATCGCCGAATAACAAAGACCGATTTCTCTGCTTAGGGATTCAGGTAGTGCAGCGCGCGTGCAGGAAGCTGAAAGAGCGCGTGAAATAAACGCCGCTATGCACATGTACCGACGCGCACCTATACTATAACGATATCGAGAAACACACCAGTTGCGTTGCGTGTCAAAGTTAGAGCGAAGAAAGCCGCGCGCGAGCGCACACAAGAAGAAGACCGTGTATAAGAGCTGTGCTATACGCGCTGATATATTAGATGATGTTGCGCGATAGGCGCATGAAGATCCGGGAAAATCGAGCTCGCATCTCCATACATTCGTGATTTTTACTCTTTGCATATATAGGTGTAAAACGCCGATTATTCAAGCGTAAGGGGAAAAATTAGTGAGTCGAAAATTGTTGTGTAAAAATTCGCGAGCTCTGCATGTGTATTTTTATATAGGGAGAAATGCGAAGCGCGGTGACCGCGGGGGTATATATATATACACGTTGACTGACGAATGAGACCCGAGGAACAGGTATATATATATATATATATATATACGTAGAAAACCCACGCACTGCCAGCAGCAGCAGCAAAATAATGTGTGCAACACGAGAGGTGGTATTGCTGCCGCTGCTCCTGCAGGGCTGCGCTAATGAAATTCGAGCACTTTTCTAGGTAGTACATATAGGTATGCATCGCGTATTGACCTGCTGTACGCGGCTATAACCATTGGTTCTCTCTCGCACACACACATACACACTCTGCTTTTAATGAAAATCGGAGTCACGGAGAAGAGGAGCATTGTGGCGCGATATATAAATGATATACAAATTGTAGATGTGCACGATGCTGTTGCGAGCTAATGCGAATGCGTGTTGAAATTATTTCAGAGGAGTTGATTATTATTACCGAGTAGTTTATGCATATTGCGAGGAAAAAGGAAAATGCGTAGTTTCTCTCGAGTGCATGTAGTTACGGTTCTATAATTCGATATTTTTCAGGGAAATCATATGTAATTTAATATTATGTTCTGTGCAGTAATTATTTGCTCTCTTGATTGTTACGCGTTATATATATACTCTGTTATACTAGTATCGAATGGGCTAACAAGTTTTGTTGAAGAATACAAATTTCTAAACTTTAATGCAATACTGCGAATCCGGAAAGGATCTGAGTACTTGAAACTACATGAGTATATACGTAATAAGTATGTTACTCTCCGATTTATGTATATTATATACAAAAACGCATAAAAGTAGGACATTAAATATGCAGTGTAGATTTACATATTTGAATTTGTAGTGATTGCAGTATACGAAGATAATATACTGAATGATTTAAGGACATATTTGTATAGGATTATAGGTGATTTTCAATTGAACAGACTGAAGCTACAGTCGTACAAAATTAATGAAATACTTTTATTACATATTTTTGTCTCGTGAACTTTAAATGGCTTATTTAAATGAATAATATCAGTGAGATCTCTTATTTCCAACTAAGCTGGTTATATTAAAAAAAAACTACAGTTGCTCCAAAACAATCAAGAGTTCCTTAAAGGAATTTAGTTTATTAGTAAAATTCCTAATTTAAAGACTTTCAACGCCATAATTGAAATGATAAGACTTAATATTTTAAGTATATAATTCATCTGGTTCTTTTTCAATTACTTAAGTGAGACATTTTAAATATTTTCCGCACCTCGGAGCACTTGTGTAATTACGGAAATTCATTACGAGCTATTTATCAAATGAATCTAATTATTTACATAACATATAATGTACGTCTCGAAGAGCAGCCGCATTTGAAATTTTAAAATCCATTAAATTATAATCGGCTATATACTTAAATTATAAACCCTTGCATATGCAGACTTTCTATTATATAGATAGAAATAATAAAAGTTTCAAAGTGAAAATTTAACATTGGAAACGCTCCGATTAAGCTGTGATTATATATGTGGTATTGGCGTGCATATTTTCATGTTTTCAATTAATTAATCAGGTAATTCTTAGATTAGATGAGTGCATACTTATAAGTGTTGAAAATAAAGGAAAAGTTTGTCATATTTTACCGATTTAACAAGTGTTGATTCGAATGCGATAAGTATAACTATATTTTACAATTAATGAATCAAGCGAGTTATATATCCTTTATTGCGCAATAGACACTCCAATAAAGTAAATCATATTATCTACTTTAAACACGCGCTGCACCATACACCGCAGAAAATTCATTTTCCGCCAGGATTTTCCTCGGGGCCATAATATGCAAAATACGCGAGCTAATCAACACCTTCCATCCCTTGAATTCGAACACAAACATAAAAGGGCAGCCTTTCGACGCGCAAAAGCGCACAAGTCGGACAACGCCGGGGCGAAAAAAGGAAGAAGAAGAGGAGCTCGACACGCGGAATGTCCATTTGAGCGATACAGGAGCACCGATCGGACGTGCAGCGGCTAAGCCTTTGGGGGGTAAGCTCACGCCAATGAAGCGCGTGCAGCGCGCGCGGAAAAAACACGAGCCGCCCAACACCCTGCATACAAGGAAGTGCGCCGAAGCTGGTGTACATTATACACGGTCGAGCTGGAAGCTGCGCGATCGCGCCTCGGGCTATGCGGACTACTATATACTCGGCTGCTGCTGCTGTAACTTATCCGCCTCGGCTTCCCGATACGATATCGGCCCTCCAGGCATATCCCCCGTATATATACCTGCACATATGGAGAGAGAGAGAGAGAGAGAGAGAGAGAGAGAGAGAGAGAGAGAGAGACGATGCACCTGCAGTCGGGTACACGACTTTCACGTGCGCTCGTGCGTTTATCACACTTGCCAAGTGTGCGCGGCTCGTCTCCCGTATAGCGTGCTCGCGCGCGCGTGGCCCATGCCTTAAAAGAGAGAAGTGGCAGCTCTCACAAAAACACGGGGGGACCCACTTGTTGCGGCCTATAGTGCACTGCACTGCGGCTGTCCGAGTTTCGCTCTCTCTCTTTCTCTCGCTTACTCTCTTTTACTGTCCGAATTATCGGTGGGGCGTTCATTAAGCGACACTGCTGACTGGAACGTTGAGATTCGTATCTTTTGGTATATATACCGCGAGTATATGGACGATGCCGTTCGGCTTGAGTTGAATTCAGGCCCGAGTTTTATACCAAACTATCGTTGCTCATGGTTTTCGTGTGATTTTTCACCGTTATCAAATATCAGCTCAGCTTGGGTTATAGTAAAACAACGCGAATACTGAAAATTTGTAAATAAAAGTTAAATGAATGTTTCTAAATAAGCACATATATATAATATAACGATGTTACTTTAATCCTACACGGAAAAAAATCGCAAGCAAACATTACTTAATTTCGCTCGGCAGATTACACTGAAGCAGGAATTAAGCAAAATGTATTGCAGTTATTGGGCAAATGCGTTAATGAAAATATTCGGTAATACATACTGAAATAACAGTCAAATACAAAGTGCCTAAATAATCAAGCAAATATTACTTTGCCGTCTTCCAATCGCGAGTGTGTATAATACACTCTCTTTTACTAAAATGTAAACATTAACTTTTCAAGTTATTTAACTTATAAGTCCTAATTTTATATTCAATATTTTCCGAATTTGTACACCCTGTGTATTAAATACGCTTGTCGGTTGCTATGTACATATCACACGGTGTAAACA
>UELU01101098.1:0-15633 GCA_900490025.1 Megastigmus dorsalis | reverse complement strand
CAAACTACGGGGCGGTTTGGAGTCATAAACTACAAGAGAAGTGACGAGTTCTTGGGTCCGCACTCATTGGTTTCTGGTAGAAGCAGAGTTATATTCCACCATTTTTATGTATTAGGCAGCTTCTATCACTTTTTATATTGCCTTCTACAGTATGCAAAATTATATTTATCTAAAAAGACTGATAAGTTAGGTATCTTGCTTATAGCCCACATTTTTAGTTGTTTGAACAAGAATAAAACTTTTCTATTTTTTTATTCGAAAATGATTGGCTTGAAGAAAAAGTTTCATAGAACAAAAAGTGCTTAGAATCATTCGAAGAATACGTGTGAATTTTTTCAAGATGTTTTGAGTCACTTTTTATTTTTTGGTTCTGGCCATTTTCCGGAAAAATTAAAACATTTCCCAAAACGTCCTGGAAAAATTCACACGTATATTTGGATGATTCTAAACACTTTTTGTTCAGTGAAATTTTTTCATAAAGCGATTCCTTTTGGAGTAAAAAATTAATCATTAATTCATTATTTTTTCTGACATTCGGGCGCCATTTTGGATTCGCCAAGTTGATTTTTGATATTTTTAGGGATACGGTTTTGAAGGAAAAATAGTTTGTGCACGATTTCTGGAGGTTTGAGACCTCTAGCTCAACGGATTCCCTGTGAAAATTTTGTATTTTCAAAAAAAAAACTGAAAAATTTCACTCTGTACTCCTCTTGCGGCTATAGCTCTACGCTGATTGGCGCGATCGCCTGATTTTCAATCGATTATTACTCCGTAATTACTGATCGGATCGAAAAGTTTCTTAATGATTTTTTGCTTAGAATTTTCCGCTCTACGCGATTTCGTCGATAGTGATAATTTGTTCGTTAACAGCCTGTATAAAAGACCGTCTTCATTTTTCGGTAATCTATATAATTATTGCACTTAAGTACTATCTATGATATCACAGCATAAGTTAAAAATTTTAATACATAAAATTAGTCTTATGCAAAAATCAGTCAATAAAAAGTCCGTCTTAAAAATATTTAACAGGTAATATCACAGAGCGTCTTATCTTAAAATACAAACAGACAAGGTAAATCAAGCGGTCTATATCTATCAGCCAATTGTATTCTAAAATTTAAACATTCACTCATTGCACACATGCACCCATTCACACTAATAAATACACGAGAGAGAGAGAGAGAGAGAGAGAGAGAGAGAGAGAAAATGTCTTCGCACCCGAATGCAGTAAGTGCGAATTGCAATTTTCTCGGGTTCAAATTACCGCGAAAGCCAGTGTGGAGGCACACTGGCCGACGATGCCGCGGAACAACCAGGTTACTCGGTGAAGAGTAACCTGCGGAAAGCGAGCGGCGTCGGAGCTTGTAAGCCGCAAGTTGGACCTCGCGGGAGCTCCGGAAAATCGCGTGCGCGTACGAACTCGGCCCGTTCGTCGGTTATATTTTTGTTAATGTTTGAATTTATGTTCTACTTGTTTTGGATTAGCTGTTTCTTTTGAAGTTACAATATATTTCTCTTTTTATTCATTTAAACTGATGGGAGTGTCATTTCGTGACCTCACGTGCATTTCCCGTTTCCCCGCCCGAGCGAATATCGCCCTCACCGTTCGTGGCGGGCTAACCGGCAACCGAGGCTAGGAAAGTCACTTCTGTTCGCGTTTTCGCGAACCTTGGCAGGCTTATCGCACGTGAGACACAGCGAAAGCGGCTGTCTCTCCTACGAGAAAAGCCGAGAAAAAAACCTCTCGGCGTTGTTAACAGGAGTGCTGCTGGCACGACAGAGAGGTGCGATTGCACGGCGGCTAAAGCGCACCCGCACCTCCCGCCGCATCGAGGGATAACGGCTGCAGAGCAGCAGCAGCATTTCCCCCCTGCCAAGGCAAGTCGCCCTGGCTGTTCGTAGCCAAGCAAAACCCCCTTACAATATATAAAATAAGCACTAAGTATTTTATATTAGGCTACATTTAACAAGTACTACTTACTAATAATAGTCTAATTCTAATTTTCTTTGCTAAATTTAAAAAAAAAAATTAAATGCATTTTTTTTTAAATGAGAGATAGTCTTTTAAAACACAAATAAAGACATTTTAAAACATAGTATAACGGAACATTTTTATAAGAATGAAAATTAGATATTTTCTTATATTTTCTAAGTTTTTTTTATAGATTCCTTTATTTATAATCATTTCTTGTCTGTTTTAACATCTTATATACTAATTTCATAAATCATAAATAAAGTTTGCAAAACTATATTTACAATTACAAATTCGAGCGTTTTTTTAATACTAATTCTGAAATTTTATACATTTTTAAATCTTATAGTAACATTAGAATTATGTTTATCTGGTTTCGCAGGCAAAGAACCAGTGCCACTATTCATAATCATATGTATATATACACATATATATATATATATGACTAGCAACCCCCGTCGTGGCTTCGCCCGCACTATAACCCATAGATGTAATATAATAATTGTTTAAAAAAGTTTTTTTTTTTTTAAGAATAGATCTATAAAATTTCAGAGTATATGACATTCTTTGTTACGTTTTTATTGTCTGGTAATAAAATAAATATATTTTTAGAGTTACCAGTCCATGAGAGACCCACATATAATTGACCATAGGAAAAACAATCTGATCATAAATCAATTTCTACGTATTTAAATGTTTGACCCTCTAACTTGTTAATTGTAATAGCGAAAGAAGGTTTGATAGGAAATTGTAGTCTCTTGAATTGGAAGGGTAACTCTGCTGGGATCGTCGGGATGTGAGGAATTAGCGCTATTTGCCCCTTTGCAGGGTTTATGAAAATAGTAGTTTCTATAATATTATTTCGCATAATTTGTATTAGTAATCTGGTATTATTCCATAAATTAGGGGGATTAAGATTTATTAATAGAATAATAGGAGCAGCTCCTATTTTGAGGCAAAGTCGGTGCGGAGGGAAACCAGCTGGATTAAGAGAAGGTATATTTTTAGTTTAAAGATAAACTTTAATTACTAGTTCATGGATATTTTCGACAACTGTACCTATGGTTTGATCAATAGATATTTCTATCCATTGTTGTTTGGAATCGTTCCATCTCCTAAACTAAGCAATTTTACTGGAAATTCAGCATTGCCTCCTCCAAGGTGAACTCTTATATTAGTATGTAAATTTAATGTGTACAAAATTCCAAATTGGTGAAGATTTAAGACATGATTTTATAATGTCGGCTCGAGTCCCTCTTGTTTTAATTACAGGGAATGTTTGGCAGAAATCTCCAGTTAAAACTAAAGTTAGACCACCCATTATTAATTTAGTGAAAGATCTTATTTATATCTTTCAATGTGCTGTCAATTGCCTCAATATGAGTACGGTGATCATCTTGTAAGATTTTCCCAAGAGGACCATTCTTACGTATTGAACAGACTCTTCTTCACATGACACGTTTAAGGGGTATTATCCCTATAGGCTGTATTTTCCTATATTCACCTGAAATAAAAAAAAAACAATGCATCAATTACATTTAATACAATATATACCATATATTTGACTATAATTTATGCCAATTTTAATATGAAAAATGAAATAATTTCATGGGAACTTGCTAATATTACTTCAGCAACATATTCTGGCCACGCGCTGGATCCTGACCAAACCATATGATGGATTTTGCTATATAATGTCTCAAAATATCTGTAAGACTACTTGAGCACCTAACGTTATTTATATAGCCAAGAAACAAGACCCAGAATTTTCTGAAAAAAAATACTGCTCGGTAAGCAAAAAAAAAATTTTTACATTTCTACTTTTTTTCATATTTACAATGATACTTACATGTTAATTGGCATTTCGGTTAATATAAATAGCGTTAGGTCCTCCAGTACATTATTATTAACATTTTAAGACCTCATATGTGAAAATCCATCCAATAGTTCCTCCAGGATCCTGGGCGTACACTCTAAAAACATATAAAGGAGATAATTAATTTAAAGTTAAATATTAACATGATGCTTAATATATTTAATATACTTACCTAAACTATTTTTTTATTTTACTCCTTTTGAAAGTATATATTTTCCATGAAAAAGTATAAATTTCATTTAAGTGCGATCAAATCGATCGAAAGTTGACGGAGATACATAACTCGGAAGTAGCTATTTTTACAAAATTCTCGTTTTCTACCTATACTATAGTCTACAGATGAATACATTTTTAAATATATTCCTAAAATTAAGTGTCAAAGTCTTATTATTACCACAAAACTTTTTTACCGGTCGGAGCTTAAATAATATGTTATAAGTAAATAAATACTTAAAATGAATTTGTTCATTTGGAAACAAGAATTTTTATAGTAATCATTTTAGTGATTATTAATTAACCAGGATCTGACCAGTAAAAACAGTTTTATTAACATTATTACTTTGACACCTCCTTGAAAAATTATAATCCTAATTCTATTTTTATGACGATGAAAATACTTTCGTTTGAAATAACACTGGGCAAGTTTGAATAGAACCGATATTTATTTAAAGATATCTAAATCATATTTCTCTTCTATGTGTTAAACTTACAAAAAAACTAATAAAATTCTTTTTTAAATGTGTAAAGAAAAATTCATTTTAGCGTTATAATGTCTTTTTTTGAATTTAAAACAATAAATTATACTAATTATTTTATTTGTATGAATTTTGAACTATATGTGATCTGGTGTCAAATGAATCTATAAAAAAAACCTTTCCAAAAAAGGTATAAACCAGGCAAGTATGCTTTTTACCAAACCTCATTAATATTGTTAAATAATAAAAGTAAATAATAAAATACTCTTAAACTGCTATTAATTGTTAATATTTTACTATGTGTTTAACTTACAAAAAAAACTAATAAAATTCTTTTTTAAATATGTAAAGAAAAATTCTTTTTTAGCGTTATAATGTCTTTTATTCAACTTAAAATAATAAAATATACTAATTATTTTATTTGTATGAATTTTGATCTATATGTGATCCGGTGTCAAATGAATCTAAAAACCACCTTTCCAAAAAAGGTATAAAAAAGGCGAGTATGCTTTTTTACCAAACCTCATTAATATTATTGAATAATAAAAGTAAATAATAAAATACTCTTACACTACCATTAATATTCTACCGTCACTTCTTTTAGGGGCCGTACCTGTCCTACACTCAATTTTTCTACACATTACATATTCAACACAATTCTTGGACACAAATTTTTTCTACACAATATTATTCCACACATACTTATTCTACACAATTATTCTGAAAAAATATTACTCGATACAGTATTAATTTCATTCCCTTATTTATCAAATATCGTTATTCTACACAATATTATTCTACACAGTCTTTATTCGACACTATTATTTATAAGACATTGTCATTCTACACATTGATTGTACATGTGCAGAACTTTGCAAGTGTAGAATCGAACAAATTTGTGGAAAATAATTTTCCAAAAATAAAGTCCTGTCTACAATCATTTCATATAGATCCTGTAAACAGCCTATAAAACAAATTATTGTGTAGAATTGGTCAAATGTGTATAAGGAAAATTCTTGTCTAGAATCATTTCGTGTAGAAACGATAACAATATAGAAATGTAATTATTGTGTAGAATCTTGAATACAATCTTTTCGTGTAGAATAAGTAAACAGTATATAAACAAATATTGTGTAGAACATATCTGTGTAAAACCAGTAAATAGTTAATAGAAATAATTCTTGTATAAAATGATTTTGCGTGTAAGATCATTAAAATAATTGAATATCGGCTTATTAGGTTAAAAGGGCGTGGTTTAAATAATTACATATAAAAAGGTCGGGGATAGTCAGCAATCTTTACATCCTTTTGATATTTTCAAATCGATTGCGCTGGGGTTATAGTGTAACAGCTTAGGATTTAGTTTATTTTTTTTTTCATCTAATTGCATTTAAAATCTGGCCGTCAGAGTATCATTTTTCGCAATAAAATACTCAACTCCAGTGAGTAATGAAATCATTAAAATAAACTTGCATTAACTAGTAAATACCTTTCTTTTTCCCTTTATTTTTCTTCCTTGAATTGGATAAGGATGTGCAGTGTTTCTCCGCCATCTTTGCCTTCGTCGTTTTTGTCTTCCCCTTTGTGGACCGATGTCTGCCACTGGGGGTATATTTACCTCCGGTGCTGTAAGATCAATTTAATTAATTGTTAATGCTAATATTATTTTTTACAGGGTAGAGTGGTGTAATGTCAGTCATTAATTAATTCCAGTCACCCATATTTTAAAACAAATAATAATTTGCATGTAGTTATACCAATTTCATATTAAATTAAATGTTAAATTTTACTTATATTTATCATTAAAAATTTTATACTTGTTACTTGGCAAGCAAACTTTACTTATAAATAATGTTATTGACAATCTATTCAACTCTTAAAAAAGGTACTGTTAGTTATCCTTATGATTTTCTTTGACAAATAAGTGACTTATGTTGGAAAATCTCATATTGTACATCCATCATTTCGACCCTTTGTGGATGGACGTGTACTGGTCCATTTGCCTCCGGTGCTGTAAGTGGATTTTAATTAATTGCTAATGCTAACATTATTAGTTATTGGGTATGTAAAATATGCTTTGAATACTTTGAATACTCAGTAAAAAAATTTCTCTTTTAGGATAAAATATATAATAAATCACCTTATATAATCAAGATTGCTTTCTCTGAACTAATTTATCATTATCATATGTTGTATATTATTCTAATTTCTATTTTATATTGATAGGTTGTAAATTTAAAAAAAAGTCCTGTGAGCATCCCCCTACTTACGTAAAAATGCTGTATAAAAACTTTATTTTTAATAATATATATATTTCTATTGAATCAACCCTTCATCTTATGGAACATAAAGTAGTCCATTCCAATTTTATTTCTTAGTAAAGTTTCTTAATAGTTTATGATAGATATACAAAATTGTAGAATTTTGATCTAAACCCAGTGTAAAAGATTGCCGAAAAACAAAAAGCCGTTAAAATAAATCTGTGTTCTATTACACAGGCCGACAAAATTTGACAAAAGTCAAAAGCCAGAAAGCAGGCCAAACATTTCCGAAGGATTTTGATGCGCTGAATCCGAATCCGAACTCAAAATTGCTCCTGTACGTCAGGTTTTCAAGATATCCTAACCTAAAAGTGCAAAAACGCGTTTTTTAGCTGTTTTTGAGGTTATGTAACGGAACAAGAAAAATGTCTACCACAAAAGCTAATATGGAATTTGAAAGTACTAATCTCCCCCTTTCAAACCTACTTGGATTTTTTGGGATATCTTTATTTTTCACCAAAATATTGTAATTTGAAATTTTTTATTTTAGCGTTTTAACCCATTAACGCTGAGGTGTTCAGATTTATACAACGCATTCTCTTTTGCTGACGGTACGATATTTTTTCTTCAAAATATTACCTCAGGGGTTTTCGAGGATGCCCTTTCTATTGCCGGTGTCAGTTTTTTGTTATAACCCCTAGAAGATCCAATATGGCGACCGTCAACAAGACTTTCATAAACAACATTATACTGACCAACTGTCCACTCTAATCTGTCTGGCCATTTCTCCGTTATCCAATATAAATTACAATATTTTGGTGAAAAATAAAGATATCCTAATAAATCCAAGTAGGTTTGAAAGGGGAAGATTAGTACTTTCAAATTCCATATTAGCTTTTGTAGTGGACATTTTTTGTGTTCGGTTACATAACCTGAAAAACAGCTAAAAAACGCGTTTTTTGCACTTTTAGGTTAGGATATCTTGAAAACCTGACGTGCAGGAGTAATTTTGAGCTCGGATTCGGATTCAGCGCATCAAAATCTTTCGGAAATGTTAGTTCTGGTCTCTGGCTTTAAAATTTGTCGGCCTGTGTTAGTATTTGAGATTAGTGAGCCTTTTGACACCATTTTACCCTCACATCTGGTAGACTATTTAAGGCTACAGGGTTTCTCTAGGGCTGCTCTCCTGTGATTGCATTCGTACTTTTCTCAAACGTAACAGATAGATACTAAGATGTATTATAATTTAGAAATTTATTTGCTTTTTATCAAACTGTTTGTTTTTATGCGTACTGTGATATTACTTTACCTTTAAGACTGACTTATTGTGATACATTTCAGTATTAAAATTTTTATTTCGGCTTTGATATCACCGACCTATAACTGTGTGTAATATTTTACGTAAGTTTACATGTGTTTTATACTTTTGTAACATTAGCTGCAGAGAAATATCTCTCTTTCTCTCCCACTCTCCCTCTCCCTCTCCCTCCTCCTCCCTATACCCCATTATTTTCGCTATAAAATGAAAGATAATGATAAAAATTGTCCAGACTTTAATCTTATTTATGTAGTTATGAAAGTCGTATAACCTTTTCCGTACCACCTGGACCATCTATGATAATCATGCGATGATTTGTTGTAAAAATAAACTTAAAAATTACATGCTGATTCTTTAATTGAATTTTGAGGTCTGTTAAATATTATACATTATATATTGCTTATCAATATTCGACAATGTAATTTGTTGTACGACCCTTAATTTCGGAGTACAAGGATCGCAAAGTTTAAACTATGATTGTAATACGTAACACTCAGCGCACGCACACATGTATTCTATACGTGCGCTACCCACCCTATCACCTAGCGTGACTTGGGCGAGCAAGCGGCAGCGGCTAACTTGCTCGCTCTCTTCTTCTGTCGACCACCGCAGCGAACGGACTGTGCGATGCGAGCACATGGCTCGCCATACAAAACCTTGTCATTTATTCTACATTAAATATACATTTATAATACTAATAATAAATAAGTCACTAGGGTGGAGAAGTTGGCAGTAGAGACGGCGGGGCTCCTGGGACGGCTCTGTGACGCCTCCATGCCACGGAAACGAACTAGATGCGACAAAATACCGATATACTGGTGGACAGACGACATCGCGTGCCTGAGGCGCGAGTGCGTAAGGCTCCGACGGAAGGCCCAACGGGCCCGCGATACAGCGACCGCGACGAGCCTCTCGGAGACATACCGGGTCGCGCGACGATAACTGAAACGTGCGATTAATGACAGTAAACGCAAAAGCTGGATAAAACTGATCGACGAGGTCGACTCGGACCCCTGGGAACGGGTTACTAGATTGTAACTCGCACCCTGGGAAGGAACGGGCCACCCGCGATCAGAGACGAGACAACGATGGACAGAATAGTCGATGGACTCTTCCCGTCGCTCCCTGAACAGGAGTGGGCGGGAGATGACGTCGACCACGACGAGGTGCCGGAGTTCACAGCGGGCGAGCTCAGCCTGGCTGTTGCTCAACTCGCTAGTGGGAAGGCGCCAGGTCCTGACGGCGTCCCAGCGGAGATCCTCGGGATAGTCGGGAAACGACGCCCAGAGACGCTCCTCAACCTGTACAACATGTGCCTGGTGGATGGAGTCTTCAGTAAAGAGTGGAAGACGGTGCGACTGATCCTCATTGAAAAAAAGGGTGGGGATCCCAACTCTCCGTCATCCTATAGGCCGTTGAGCCTGCTCAATACACTGGGCAAGCTCTTCGAACTGTTGCTTAGAGCCCGAATTCAGCAGGCTGTACAGAACGCTGGCGGCCTGAATGACAGACAGTACGGATTTAGGAAAGGACGGTCGACGATAGGAGCGATCCGCGAGGTGATCGACTCCTTTGACAGAGTACAGACTAGACCCCACAAGGACATGCCAATAGTGCTCATGGCAATATTCGACGTACGAAACGCCTTTAACTCGGCGAGGTGGGAGGACATCGTGCGGGCGTTTTCCGACGCCTTTCCGCTGCCTCCCTATCTTCTCCGAGTTATGAAGGACTACCTACGGGAACGCTACATCACTCACGTAACGGAGACCGGGGTCAAGGACAGGAAAATCACAGCGGGGGTGGCGCAGGGCTCGATCATGGGCCCCGACGTATGGAATATGATATATAATGAAGTGCTGGACCTTCCGATGCCTCCGGGGATCTACCTAGTCGCAAAGAAGCAGCAATGGCAGATGTCGCAACAACTTCTGCCAGTACGGAGCAGGGCAGAGCGTCAGCGATGCGAGCGTCTGGGTAGCGACGACGGCGCATGCAGCACAAAGCGGCGAGACAAACAGGTTACGTAATTGCGAAATACAGTGGCTGCTCGATAGCAGTTGTTCAGACCACATAATTAATAATGAAAATTACTTTGAAAATTCTGTAGTGTTAAACGAACCGGTAAACATTTATTTAGGGGACAATAGATCCATTAAAGCCACGAAGTTAGGAACTGTAATTACTTATTTTGAGATATTAGGGAAACAAAATAAGATTAGCATTAAGAATGTTTATTTTGCTAGAGAAATGAACATGAATCTAATAAGTCTAGGAAAATTAACCGATAACGATAATTCTATAGTTTCAAAAGGAAATGTTGCAAAAATTATAGACATTAATAATAAATTAATTGTGATAGCATTTAAAAATAATAGTACTTATAAAATGAAAAGTATTTTGAAATACGAAGAAAAGTCCGCGAGTATATAATAAAAATATGTGAGGACAATTCCGGAACTGTAAATATAGCAAATCATGGCAATTACACAAAGATTTCGAAACATAGAAATTCATTATTATTATGTACATGAATGTGCGAGAGAAAAAGAGATAGATGTAATTAAAGTTGAATCGGATAAAAATATTGCGGACATATTCACTAAACCATTATGTAACAAAAAGTTTGTGAAATTCAGACAATTGTTAAATATTTTTTAAGCTCTTCAAAATATGCAAATTTTGTAAACCGAGTACTAATAAATGCGCAATATAAATGTAAGGAGGCGTGTTGAATACTATACATCATATATAGCTTATCAATATTCGACAATGTAATTTGTTATACGACCCTTAATCATGAAGTTAAAGGGTCGCAAAGTTTGTGAACCGAGTACTAATAAATGCGCAATATAAATGTAAGGAGGCGTGTTAAATATTATACATTATATATTACTTATCAATATTCGACAATGTAATTTGTTGTACGACCCTTAATTACGAAGTACAAGGGTCGCAAAGTTTAAACTATGATTGTAATACGTAACACTCAGCGTACGCACACATGTATTCTATACGTGCGCTCCCTACCCTATCACCTAGCGTGACTTGAACGAGCAAGCGGCAGCGGCTGACTTGCTCGCTCTCTTCTTCTGTCGACCACCGCAGCTAACGGACTGTGCGATGCGAGCACATGGCTCGCCATATAAAATCTTTGTCATTTATTCTCCATTAATTATACATTTATAATACTAATAATAAATAAGTTAGTGTCTCAATTACTCTTTTAGTGCCGGTGTTTTCTTCAGTTGAAATTTTAATTTTTGGCATCATAATAATACTTACCCCTGAATTTTAAGCAGGTCATATTAGAAAAAAATGAAGCAAAAATTTGAAGCTCGATATCTCGGAAACTATTGGAAATAGAGTCAAAATAAGCGCATTTTGATTTTCTATTGAGAGAAGAATAAAAATATAATGCCAATGTTAAATGTCATTTTTTAATTATTAATTAATAATTATAAGACCAGAATTAAAATACTTGATTCGTCGAATTAGAGAAAGAGAAAGAGAGAGTGAGAGACTATGTCATTGTATCGCATATAGTTCTATATTATATTATAACGAGTGTATGTGTTTTTTTTTCTTTTTTTTCGAAGAGTTGGAGAAATGTTTAATGCACTGATAGGAGCCGTACGGGACTCCCCTCGTGTGGGACTCCCCTGGCACGGGCCAGCATCAGTTATACCCACTAAAACTCTCACCTCTGTTCTTCTTTAATCCCCGCGGGACAGCTGCAAAGCAATCCTTCGTGGGGGAGCGTTTGGCTTCTGCCTACTCCTGTTGAATGAGGTGGTCATTTCTTGCATCTTGCAGCCCTTCCTGTACTTTTATTTCTTCCGTCTACTTCTTTCCGCATCGTCCGGTCGTCAGCTTCGTGCCGCATCTCTTGTCCTCTTCTTCCTTCCTCGTCTTTCCTCACCTTTTTGAGTATGCTCGCAGCATAATTACTGACAGCGCACCATCCGTCCTCTGAAGTCAGCATCGTCGTCATAATAGACTCGGAGTCACTCTGATTTGGAGATAACTCGCGAGTTCTTCTCGCTTCTGTTGGTATCACGAGCAGTCACAGAAGACGTGCTCTGCATCTTCGTTTGCATCCAAACATACTGGGCAGCTTGGAGTGTCTTCTAGCTTAAGCTGGTACAGGTAAGCTTGAAAGCATCCATGTCTAGTGAGAAATTTTGTGAGGTAGTAATTAACTTCCCTATGTCTCCTATCAAGCCAGTCCTCTAACTTTGGTATGAAACGATGTGTCCATCGCCCCTTTTCCCTGCGGGTGTTGTCGTTTGCACATTTCCTTGCTTCGTACACGTTCTTTATCTCCATGGCTAAGAGATCAATGGGCGGTGTACCTGCTATGATACACACCGCCGCGCCCGATACCGTACGATAAGCTGCCGGTACCCTTAAGGGGATGTCGGAGCTATAATGACTGTCATGTGACCTAACATTGTTTTTGTTAATATAACGCCAGTTTAAGTATATCTTACAAAAAGAAGAGAAGAGCACCCTTCATATTCCAATAAAGAATGCATATCACACTTAAGAATTTCATTCTGTTGTAAAATGCGGCTAAAGTTTTGGAAAAGATTACGACGCCTTTTCGGTGTGACCGGTTTTGAGACATGTCTTATTTATATATTATTGAAGAATATCAAAGTTATAAATGTTTATATTCGGTTAAAGGAGAAGAGCACCTTTCATATTTCAATAAGGAATAATTCCGTCTCTTCAGATCTATGTTATTTTATTAAACCTAATCAAATTTCTGGAAAAACATCGCGAGGTTAAGCGACGGTCATTCTTGGCTCCGACATCCCCTTAACGCCATTCGCGTATACACGGTAGACAACACTCGTGCATAGGTTTTGACCAGCATGGCATCAGCCCATACTGGAGCCCCGTACAACATAATCGATGTGGTGACACTAGCTAAGAGTACCTTCGATTTTTACTTGCCCCTCCTATATTTGGCATCAATCGTGATAGAGCGGTGCCCACTTTCGCTGCCTTATTGCTCGCAATTTCGAGGTGTTGCTTGAATGTTAGCCTTGCATCAATAGTGATGCTTAAGTACTTGATGGTCGGTTGAGATACAATCTCATGTCCATCCACCGTCAGTGTTACCGTCTTCAGCTTCTTCAACCTCGAAATAACCACCTTGTACGGTCAACCCCAGGGATCCAACTCTACCTCGTCCTGTAATTCTTTGACACACTCGTTTGCTGTCGTTTGCTGTCCCGAGTTTTCTTCTTGAGTTTCCGTTTAGCGTCCTTCATTTCCTGATTTCGGGCTTCCACTATTTCCTGACCTCGACCAGTCTTGTAGTATTTCTTCCTTGCCCGATGCTCCTACCTCCTAGTTCGGTGACACTCGCTGCGGGCACTCTCGACGTCCACGTCCCACTAGTATACTGGTGGTCGCCTATGGCTGATCACTCTTCTTGGCAAAGAAGCGTCACAGTCTCTAGTGATTATTTCCATCGCCAGTTTCGCCATATTGTTCGCCGTCCCAGACAGCTCCAGTTCACTGGATCCTTCTCTTGTTTTTCCTACCTCCATTATTATGGCCTGGTGGTCACTATTTGTGTACTGTTCACTCACTGTCCATGCGTCAACTGCTCCAATAAGGCAGCTGCTAACGTAAGTCAGATCTACCACAGACCCTGCGTCTCCTCTTCTAAAGGTGCAAGTAGATCCTTGGTTAACTAAGACCAAATCTAAGAGCCCGAATTCTTCCAATATTATTCGACCTCTCTGGTTTGTCCTTTGACTGCCCCACTCCATAGCCCAGGCATTGAAGTCACCTGCGATCAGTATCGGTTTCCTACCTGCAGCATTTTGCACAAGCCGATCTAACAGATGTTTGAACTGCTCGATTGGCGCATTGGGGGAAGCGTAGCAGGTGTAAATATGTACACCTGCTACCTTAACGCATACAAATCGTTCTTCACGATTTATCATTTTTTCCTGAAAAGCAGTATTACCGCATGCTCAGATCGCTGCTTTATTGGTATTGTCCATATCCCATGATGGTTCGTCTAGATCATTGTACTGTTCGCACACGATTGCTGTATCCACCTCTGTTTCCCGGACGTACTGTTTCAGTAGGTCATGTGCAATCGCACAATGAAATAGGTTTAACTGCACTATTTTCATTTTCTTCGTCTATCTAGTACTGCTACTGCCGCTCGGTAGACTGGTATGAAGCTGAAGCTAGCGGCCGACACTAGCGGCCAGCCAGGGACGAATGCGGGTTGCATGGGGGCCCCGGGCATTAGAAAATAGTTTTATGTGAAAATTGAATAATTAGTTCAAGAATCATGTTCTGGTCGATAAACCGGATCATGATCAACAATAAAATAGCAAACCTAGTACATTTAAGGGGATGTCGGAGCAATAAACGTATTTCTTTATTCGATTATATCTTTTTCTATTAATGGTAAAAATGAATTCTGAGAGTTACTTGCTCTAGTTCTCAATATAATAAATCGTTTTGTGTAATTTCATGTGATTATGGTTTATCGTTTTTACAAAAACTTGGAACTAGCAAGAGGTGTTTATTCATTGAAAGTTAACCTTAAAATTATGGATATGCCTATTGCTGCGTGTAACTTTTTTTATTTATAATTTTAAGAAATATTAAGAGTTAGGTACCCTAGTGCTAACTATAATTAATTATTCTGTGCAGTATGAGGTTTATTGGACTTATCGTTTTTCCAAAAACTTGGAACTACGAACTATTGAGGAGAGGCGATGCTCCGACATCCCCTTAAGTTCAAGATTGTTTAAATAATTTCAATCCCGAAATCGTATTTCGTAAAAAAAATCTCAAGTACGCGTATAAGTTCATTCAGGATGATGCTGCGCACTTGAAACTCAATACGTGTTCTTATTAATACCTATACTTTTAAGTAAATAAAGATTTGAGGTTGCATAACAATAAATTAATGAATTGTTTAAACAAAACGCATCGAGAAATCCCGATTTTTCTAGTGAAATGCTCGAAAAAGGTCTAATCAAATAATTCAGGATAATGCTACACCCTTAAAACTTATAACATATAATTGCTGTTACATATACTTTAAAAGAACAAAAGATTTGAGGTGGCATAACAATAAAGAAAAGAATTGTTTAAACAAAAGGTATCGAGAAATCGCGATTTTTCGGTTGAAATGCTCGAAAAAGGTCTGATAAAATGATTCAGAATGATGCTACGCACTTAAAACTTATCACGTATACTTGCTGTTGAACATACCTTTGTAAAAAAAAAGATTTGAAGTAGTACAACAATAAACAAAATAATTGTTTAAAAAAGAAGATAACGCGAAATATCAATTTTTCAAGTAAAATGCTCGAAAATGGTTGTATAAAATCATTCAGGATGATGCTGCGCACTTAAACTTTATAAGATATACTTACTGTTGAACAAACTTTTGAATAATAAGTGCGTAGCATCACGAGAACAGTTGTGGGTGGGTAGGTGTGTGTGTGTGTGTGTGTGTGTGT
>UELU01101097.1:0-11204 GCA_900490025.1 Megastigmus dorsalis | reverse complement strand
ATATCAATGTCTGGCAATCCTATTTTGACCAAATCATTAACGTATTTACGAGATCCAAAAATAATGGCTATGGTCTTGCCAGCATTGAGACGGAGGGAAAAGCGCTCGGCCCACATCGACACCAATCGTGCCGCATTGGACAGGAAAGCTATGCCCTCCAGAAGTTTATCCGCCGGAACTTGCCGGTAAATGTGTAGGTTATCAGCATATAGTATTCGGTTGACCGTCCCACGATCAAAGAGGTTTTTGAGGTCATTGATATAGAGACTGAAGGGCAAATGACTAAGGACCGACCCCTGTGGCACACCCATGTTGGTCTCTATCCACGAAGAATAACCACTACTTTTACTAAAAACACATTGTGTGCGGCCCTGTAAATAAGATTTAATCCATAGCAGTGCGGACCTCGAGAACCCAAAATCGCGCAGTTTGCTCAACAGTCTCGAAGGAGAGATAATGTCAAATGCCTTGCTGAAGGGAAAAGCTGTGATGCTGTCTGAACCCTGCTTGAAAAGGATCAAGAATGCTGCTTGCAGCGTGATACTCTGTTAATTGGGAGTGTGCAATCTTCTCAAGTACCTTGGAGACAAAGTACAGTAGGGCAATTGAATGAAAATCCGATGAAGATGACGGTGCTGAGACTTTTTTCAAGGCAACCAACTGAGCTCTCTTCCAAGCATCCGGAAAGACTCCCTGAGCAAAGGAGGATTTAAATAAACGAACGATATAATTCCCCAACACTGTCAAAGACTCAAGCACCACACTGTGCGGTATGTCATCCATACCCCTCGCCTGTGAAGAAAAATGGGAAATGGCGAGTACAACATCAGCAAAGTTTATTGGTTTGAAGGAAACCCCATCTTCAGACGCTGATAAAATTAGATCCATTACATCCTCTATATTTTCATTAGGTGTGACTGATACACCCGCAAAGTGGGCGTTAAGTTCATCCGGGGTAAAACTATGTAACTCCACCCTGTTCTTAGGCAAGAGACTGAGGTTACGTATTTCTTTCCAAATATCTTTTTTCTGACCGAGGGCATCGATTATATGACTACGTAAAAAACAGGTACGTGCTTCATCTATGCGCTCCACCACCTCATTGCGTAGAAGTAGAAAATCATCTAACAGTGCAGCACTCCCAGTCGATACGGTCTATGCGTAGCGTTACGTTTGTCAATCAGAAGCCGAAGCTCAGTCCCAATCCATGGTGCCTTACTTTTTCGAGGAGTTACAGTTTTTAATGGGGCAAGTTCATTTATAGCTTGGATGAGATTGGAACTAAGACATTCAAGTGCTCCATTTAGGTCAAAGTCAGACTCTTAAGTATTTGGGTCAAATGACGATCAGTCGCAGCGACACAACAATTCATTTAGCTTCTCATAATTTATCTTGCGATATTTTCTAAAATTGAAAACATCTTTTGGAGGAGAAACAATACATTCGATGGTGACATTAATAATGTTGTGCCTGCGAAAAGGTGCCAAGTTGTTCCCATAGTCACGTACCGTATCGTTATCGTCTACAAGCATTATGTCGATCCACGTGTGACATGAGTCGGTGTGATGCGTCGAGCCGTGCTGGATGATCTTAAGGGAGAGTTTATTCGCTAGATTTTGAATAAACCCTGGATCTCCACCCGTTGACAACAAATCTGCATTCAGATCTCCTGTAATTACTTTGTGGCTATAATTACCACATAAATCCCTCAAAGATGAAAGAAAATCAGGATCACTGTGGAAACCTATTTTTGGGGAACGATATATGATCCCAACTAAGACCGGTGGTGAGTTGCCCCTTTGTACCTCACACAGAAGGTATTGTGGTATAAATGGTTTTGCAGGACCAGTGCTGTTGGAAGTAGACAAAACTTTGACTTAAAAATCGTTACTAATATACAAGGAAACACCACCACCATGAATGTTTCGGTCCTTACGTATCACACTATAATCGTCAATATGAATAAGACTATCATCGACGACTGGGCCAAGCCACGACTCGGCGATCCCGAAAAGATGGTAAGACAGACCAGCAGCAAGAAACTGACGGACTTGCTCAATGTGAGCTCTAAGAGAATTCACATTGAGAAAGCTCGCCCTCAATACTCCCTCCTTCGACCCACCAGCAGCGCCTTGCTGCAGTCATGCAGAAAGCGTAGCCGCGCCTCCTATGTTAGGTTGGCCGCTCTTCTCTTCAATGTACTTTTGATTAGAAGGTCGACCACAACAAGCATCAGCTATTACCTGCAGATCCGTAGCAGAGATGAAAATATGCGTACGCTCGCCTCCCCACCTCGTGACCAGGAATCTGCCACCACTATGCCAGATATATCTAAAACCCAGCCTCAAAGAAAGCTGCTTGAGGCCTAAAAATTTTTTAACTGCCTTAAAAGGGAGCATTTCATTGATAAATATTTTTTATCTTTATTTTTATCTGGCAAGCGACTGACAGACTCAAGGGCAGGAAAAGCGGTTTTGCCATCAATGGTGGTAAGATAATGATTGGCGAGCGAGCGCTGAGCTCGAATGATTTCAGCCACATGCTTGCTGCTAGCAAGACGAACTACACAGGACGGCGATCTCTTTGACCCGGATACCGAGCCATCCCCAGTCTCGTTCGCCCCCTCATTGCGTGAGGCCGCAAAACGCTTATTGCTACTTGCGTTCGCGCTGGTGTTGCTGCTACGACGACATTCCAAACAGACGCTTATATATTTTCGCGTCTGTTTTGATCTGGAGACAGAGTAGAGCAGAGTAGAGTAGAAATCTTTTATTTGAGATCACATTTGGCCTAATTGTGTTACGACTGCGCATACAATATTATTAGCAAACAATAACAATAGTAATAAAATATAATAACGAAAATAAAACAAAACAATCATTAAAAATTTGCTCTCTGTGGCAGAGTAAAGAATAAAAGTAAAATGATATTTGTGACAATAGAGTTGATAATATTAATTGCCCGATTATACTGCCGATGAATGTAATAAAAGTAGAAAATAGAAAAATATAAAAGTAAAAAGTAAAAATATTAAAGAAAAATGGTAGCGAGGCAGGCTCTTGAATTGCTAGCTCCTGGTTTTCGTTACTATTGGAGGAGACGTCGCGTGGTGTAGCCATGGTGGTAGAGAAGTTGCTACCTCAGCCGTCCACCTGAAAGCCCTTAAGCTCCACCAGTTGGTTCCAGTCGGTCCGGTCGCGTGCTTGAAGTTGTGAGAAAAGGCTGTCCTTGAAGCTGTTCACGCGATCAGGCTGGAACTCTAGAGGACCCAGCTTAGGAGGTTGGACGCGGTGATGAGAAAGGACCGCCGCATGGTCTCTGTCATGGGGGTGAAGTAAGTGAGGACCCTAGGCGGAAGACGTCTGGAAGAGCGCGCGCATACGTCAACGTTCAAACACGTGAAATTGACGACCAAGTAAGGGGGGTTGTAATACGCCAAGATGTTGAACGCCAAGGAGCCTACACTCTAAATGCTAAAGTACAAAAGTTGACGCAATTAAGTACAAATTGGCCAATTTAAACTTTAACAAAGAGTAAATCTAAGAATTTGTGATTTTAAAAGAATAAATTAGCAAATTTACACTTCTCAAAAGCATAAAATCGTAGTTTTGTTCTTTTGAAAAGAACCGAACTAATATTTGTACTTCTGAAAAGTACAAATTAGCTAATGTATTATTTTAAAACTACAAATTAGTAAATTTTTACTTTTGAAAAGTCCATGATCGAAGTTTATAGTTTTGTAAAGGAGAAAGTCAATAAATTAGTCTTTTCAAAAGTATAAATTCAGAAATTTGCACTTTGGAAAAGAAGAAAATCAAATGTTGTACTTTTAAAAGAACAATATCAATAAATTAATCTTTTTAAAAGTGAAAATCCGTGAATTTGTACTTTTGAAAAGTACAAAAACAAATATTGTACTTTAAAAAGGACAAAACCCAGTAATTAATTTTCTCAAAAGTAAATATGCGTAACTTTGTACTTTTAAAATTTAAAACATTAGAATTTGCATTCAACTGCCACTTAATTGATAGATATGTCATAAAATATTGGATAGAGGATTTAAAGAATTGAATAAAAAGCTTAAGAAAAATAGAGCAGCAACCAGATCGATTATTTAAGAGTGTCTATATGATAAATATTATTAACATGTTTTGGATATTTCCGTTGTGCGTATAAATAATAATAAGGCGTAATTGTCTAATGTATCGAATTATGAATTGGTAATAACTATATATATTTAAACTAATTTTACGTCGTTTAGGTCGAAAAGCTAGTGCGAATTTTAGTCTGTATCTGCCGTAGACACGATTGGTCGTGTGGGCTAAGGCGTTAGTTTTACGACTGTAACTTTTTACGGGGTTCGGGTTCGAATGTTGACAAAGTCAAATTTTTTTTTTCTTTACATTTTTGAATATCGTCAGGAATACCATATTTCTTTATATTTAACATTAGATTTGCAGCAGAATAAATTAATTCAAATAAGTATGTATCAAATAAATAAGTAAAAAACTGTATTGGTGTACTCAATCACTTTTTTAACATAAAAAATTATTTAACAGATTTGTAAGAATTTACATTCAATTTGTCATTGTAAGATGATACAATTCTAAATCCGAATAATGTACCAATAGATTTTCGAGTGCTCTTCTTATAAATTTTCTAATGCATTAGCAGGTTTGTTTTGCTAAATTGAAACACTTTACTACACCAATAATGTACTAATAGGTTTCGAGAGCTCTGCTTATGAATTTGGTATTAAACTAGCAGCTTTATTTAGTACAATTGTTGTTATTTCAAAATTAACTAATTTATAACTAAATTAATTGTATAACAAATTCAATAAAGATTTTTATTGCCGCATAATGCAATAATCCTCTCCGAGAGGAAAGCACTGAAAATCCCTACAGTATTCATTATTTTTTTATTTTTTATTTTTTTATGCGGGTATGAAACTCTATTTAAACAAAAACATTTAAATCAATCGAATCTGCCGCAAAGGGGCTACTAAAGTTCGTGCTGAGGGAATTTAGAAGTCTGTCAGAGTGGATGCGCTTCAAAACCGCGTAAAATTGATTATTGTGAGTGACATGGGGTAGAAAATTTAAAAATTATACTAATGATGTCATGCCCCGCGATGAGCGGTAACGGTGATTTTTGATGTGATAAAACGGCTGCAGAGTCATGTACAACAAAAAGATCTAACCATGGTTGTGACTAATGGCATGATGAGTGGGTTCAGAATGAACCAAGCGTGGTGAGAGAGTGTCGATGAGGTCGTGCATGTGTCGAGAGGCGGCATCGTCGACGCTCATATTACAATTAAAGTCCCCCGTGATAATTACATTAGTGTAGGTAGATAAGATAAAAGAGTAGACATGGTATTGAAAAACTGATCTAGGTAGACTGCTCGAGGGCGCCTGTAAACAACCAGAAGAAGAGGGCGCCTGTAACAAAAAGAAGAGTTTTGTGTCCATGGGTGAGCTCCAGTATGAGACATTCGGGAGAATTTATAAAGAGCGGTTCGGACGAAGCACGTACGAAAGAAATTGTAGCCAGGTAAATGAATTACGGCGTCGGAATCAAGGTCAGCGAGGAACGTCTCAGTAGTAGCTAAAATATCACACTCATTGTCCGCGACGTACGCCTCGATGAGTGTGAAATGTGATTTTAATCTATTAACATTCATATGAAAAACATTTAGCACATTACAATTTATAAAAGGACGAGGATCTCTCGATTGCTAGGAGTGAACTACTAATGGTGAAGATGCGTGAGCAGCACACGGCGAAAGCGGCAGATTCGAAAATCTTTATAAGTTACAAGGAGTCGACTGGAGAACCGCCAAATCAGCCTCATTGAAAACTGGTATGAGAGGACCAGAGGGCGATGCTCTCATGTGCACGATGAGATTGCGAACGGAGGATCTGGCGTAATTTAAATTTTTCTGAGCCTCGTAGGCTTTACCGAGGAGTAGGTGAATGCTTTTTGGACAGAGTGCTCGAGGAAAGAGAGCCGATCCACCGCCCTCGTCCAAGATCTCCTCGTAACACCGACCCTTTAGCTTTACCGCCCGAGAGATTACCAAGTCGCGCACGCCTGGGGAGGAAAGACATAATACAAGACTACAGGCCGCGGATGCACCCGTATTAGAGAACGCAGTCGACGATGCAGACGCGGGCGCGCCAGCTGGGAGCCACTCTCGGGTAAGCAGAATGGAACCCGCTATGAGTGGCAGCTGAAGAAATGCAAAAAGTCGGCCCTCGAGCACTGTGATGTTCAGCGACATTGTGCGAGGTAAGCTCGTAATGAGTACCTCGCAAGCGTCCGTGCTTTCATCCGTCGTGATTTAGGAGCTTCGCGACGTCTCGGCATTTTTGAGGGCCTGAACGCGTGATGTGAGAGTCGAGACAGCCGCGATCTTTCCGTTTAATTCCGCTCGTTGTTACTCACTAAGTTGAGTACTCAGCTCGTTAATGCCGCGTTGAAGTTTTTCCATATCACGCTGGATAGTCGAGATCGTGGAGCCGTGAGCCGTCGCCCATGTGGAGAACCACGCTGGCGACAAATCCCCCATGATGGTCGCAGAAACTGCAGGAACGGATTGAGAGCTATCGGACGGAGAATCAGTCTCGGACTCGCTCGAGATTGATTCGCACAGTCCTGCTTAGAAAATTGTGCAAGAGAAGGGGAGATGGGCGAACCAAGCCTCTTCGCCGAGCCACTGGCAGCCGTAAGTGTGGCCTCGTGAACCACGTCAGATGAAAGAGGGACAGAGTGACAGGGTGGCACTGAAAGAGGGGGTGCTCGCAATTGGCTGAGGGGCATAGTTCGTGCAGAGCTCGGGACACAGCAAAGCACAGCCCTCGACGACACCAGTATGTCCGAGTGCACGAGTTTGTTGCCGCCGATACAAGGCAACGCTTGACCCGTTTGTCTAGCGGGCTGCTTTTTTATCATAACGACAAGAAGACCATAATAAAACCCACGAAAAAGTGATATTGGTGGGACTGGAAGATACCATTAGTCAGTACAGCAAAAATGTAGAATATTTCCTGGCATGGAGGTAGCTGGCGCAGTCATATGTATAACCGGCTTTGTGTCCTGTCTCACGCGTGTTGCGGAATTTGCCATCGCCACCTAGCGGGGGCCCTCGCAACAAGATGTATCTGGTGCCATCTAAAAGCCGCAATGAGATAACAGAAACACAGAAAAATCGATTATGCAGGAAAGTTTATGCGAAAACCCGTGCGAAAACTGCGCAGGAGCTAGTCAGTGCGGTGAAGGAAAAAGAAAATTGAGGCAGCATAGCCAACCTTTAGAAGCGTAATTTGGAGCTGGACTGCCAGTTTTCGACAAGGAACCTCAAAAGTTGAGGAGGCCGAGAAAAACTTAATGAATACTCACTTTCACGGCCAGAAAACAGCCCACCTCCGATGCCACGAGTAGCCGAGTATCCAACGGTGAGAATGCCACGCTTACGTCCTTCCCGGTAAAAAAGCGTCGTCAACTTTGCCAGAATCGTGGGGAACAGTAACAGGACAATCCGCCAACCACCAACCCAGCGAGAGAGGGAGAGGGAGAGAGAGAGAGAGCGGGAGGGAGAGGGAGAGCGAGAGGGAGAGGGAGAGCGGGAGGGAGAGGGAGAAAGAGGTGAAGGGAGAGAGAAAGAGGGAGAGGGGTAGATGAACGCCTATTGTCTGTGCCTTTTGCCGCATTTTCTGACGCTTTCCTCAGCTCTGCTGCATCTGCATACATCTGCACACTAAAATATACCCACTTCGCAAATAAGATTATTCGTAACGTCAAAATATCATCAAAGTGACTCAACGAGCATAATTTGGGCATCTACGAATGCACATGTACGAGATAAGCGGCACCAAATTGAACTTCCTTAGGCTGGCTTGACGGATTATCGTTCTCAAGAAGGAAATACATCCCCGTTACAATTATTATTAATTACTGGTGTTACTATTAATTATTATTAATAATTAACTACTAATAATTATTATATAGAGGATGAATCAATCCCTTCGCATTGGCTATATACCATTCGATAGATCGCGAAATTCTAAAAACGACGTAACTAAGTAGTTTCCGAGGTATTAATTGTTAAAAGTTTGTAAGCCAGGCAGCGGGCAGCTATAGCTATCGCCCGCTGTAGTTACCCGCTGCAGTTGTCCATTGATTGGCTCATCTTACAAACTTTTAACAATTGATAAGTCGGAAACTACTTATCAGATCGAAAAACGGGAAAGATAAGTGGTTCTTGGAATTTCGCGATCTATCGAATGATATATAGCCAACGCGATGGAATTAATTCATTCTTAATAATTAATTATTGTTAATTTTGATTACATTAAATTTATTTAATTTAATTAAATGTGACAGAAAGAACTTCATATTTTAAATGTAGAAAGCAGTTAAAGAAAAATAATATACTAATTAAATGCAAATCATACTGATTGTCCTAAGTGGACTTTGACTGAAGCTGTAGCGACTAAAGACACTAATAAAAAGGTTAGTAAAAATTACTACTCCGAAGTACGTGCTATTGCTAGCCTCAGCAAAAACGAAAATTAAAAAAAAATATAATGATATTGTTTTAATAACGACACGTCATCGAGTAATGACAATCCGGCACTCTCATCCACGCCTATACAATCGATCACACCGAATCTCTCTCAAGAAAATAACAGCTGCAGACTTATTTCTGGTCATAATTAGTGTGAATAGCAGCAGGAGCTCACTGTCAAGTTTTGCGAGTGGAACTGCAGTCGCCCCTAACAGTGGTACAACTAATTAAAAATCAACAACTAATCTGAAACCATCTCAGGCCGACTCAATTGTAGCACTATTGAGCAGATTTAATCTTATAACAGAACCTCTCAATCTCCAATCTGAGCAATCTTATTGTTGTTATGCAAAACCAGAACTCAATGCTGGTAGAGATTCTGACTGATCGAACCGAGCTGGCGGAGGAAAATGCAATCGTTAAGAAAAAAATAGAAGAAAACATGAATTTCATTATTCAAAAGAAATTAAAAGCCTTTGAAACAAAAATTTAAAAAAAAATAAGATAAATTAAACGAAGAATTTGACGCAGTGTACAATACCTTTGACGATATTACCACTGGGGTTGCGACCGTGGTGCAAACCATCGCTGACCTAACCAGCCGCGACGAACTAACACATGACAATAATGACAATAACATTCATAACGCGCAGAATAATTCTGTTAGTGACGCACCCCCAGACACAAACATGAAAAATTCTTAAGTAATTGGTGACTGCAGTGCGGACTGCACGACTCTCGTAATCTCGAGCGCGATTGACTGCTCTGCTTTTAATATTGCGCTCAAAAATTATGCTTTTAGCGTGCTTTAACAAAGACATTATACTGAAGGTCAATCTTCTCATTACATCCAAAAACGGAGGCGGTTCGGCGGGTACGACTTCTCTGTTAGTTCAGATTTCCAACGGCGATCTCATAGCTGATTTAATGAGGGCAAAAACTAGGTTTGCTGCGCTTAACTGCAAAGATCTTAATTTAAGTTATCTCAGTGAGGCATCATCGATGTCACAATTTCTTACAGTAACAAAAATTTATCAGTAAATTCTTTTAAATACAGAGATTGTAAAAATATTTGTCCTGTTTTACTTACTGCTCAACTTTCCAACTGTGACTAGTCACCGTTTGATGCTGCGGTCATCAACACTGAATTGGCACTGACCTACCTCTGCAGCAATCTCACGGCAGCGATTGATTCGCAAGCCCCCATTAAATTATTCATTCTAAAAAAGGGGAGATTTCCGTGAGTTGATGCGAAGTTGGCTCAGCTATACAGGAAACGTGACGCATTGTATCGTCGGTACAAACGTATGAAGGACGCATCGCTCTTGTAGGCTTTCAATAAGCTCAGATAGCAGATTATTTATAGGGGTTCCTCCAGGGCTGCTCTCATGTGGATAGACTCCAATTTTTTTAACAGAGAACAGGCAGTTTTTACTATCTCTGGTGGCGAGTCTCCGTGGCTAGCCACTAATCTAGGAATCCCGCAGGGATCATCCATGGGACCACTTCTCTACTGCCTCTATATTAATGACGTTCGCGACGTGTTACATACTGAGGGCATCCCCACGTTGCTTTTCCCTCACCTAGATTTCTCAGAAAATACGAAATCGACTGCAGGTGTTAAAGAACTCGCGTGTTCGTTTCGTGTTGAGTCTTAGGAGGGATGATCATGTCACTCTTCATTGGAGGACCCTGGGTTAGCTGCGCATTGATACTAGGAGGCAATATTTCATGCATCTCCCAAACTATCTACGATGTCTCTTCCTTAGATATGCGCCCAGGGGTTCGATCAAAAGAACTCGATCCGCCCCTGATGCGCACCGAGACTGGAAGGTGATATTTCCAAGCTCAACGTGCGCATTTTTAGAAGGCCCTACCTACTAAGGTTAGGAATCTTCATTCCCTTAGTAAATTCAAGACCGCAGTTAAGGAGTACCTCTTCGAATTCAATTAACATCTCTATTTGTTAATTTATTATGTGCTGTCCCATACAAACATTTCTTTTATCGGTATGAGTGAGAGAAGGGAATGAGATATTTATAGTGTGAATCTATTTAATTTTAACTACTTACCTGATAGATATTAAGATGCTTTTGTAAATTTATTTGCTTTAAACAAATTCACCTGTACATACTGCGAACAGTGACATTAATATTAATTATAAAACTGACTTACTGTGATAATTCTCTTGTATGCAAGATTTCGTAATAGCGACTGTGACATTACTGACAATAAGTGTGCAACATTTTATTTTATTTAATTTGGTTTGTATTATGGTTTTTCCATTTTGTAAGAAATTTTTAATAAATTCATATCTCCCCCTATGCTCTCTATCTCTTTCTCTCTCTTCAGTCTCTATATCAATGACCTTAAAGACCTCTTTGATCGTGGGGCGGTCAAGCACATACTATATGCTGATGACCTCCAAATTTACATTCAAACACCTGCAGATAAACTTCTGGAGGGAGTAGCTTGCCTGTCTGACGCGGCACGATTGGTGTCCGAGTGGGCCGAGCGCTTGTCCCTCCGTCTCAACTCTGGCAAGACTAAAGCAATTTTGTTTGGTTCTCGTAAATATGTTAATGATTTGGTTGCAATGGGATTGCCAGACATTGATATGGGGGGTGGAGCG
>UELU01101092.1:0-19542 GCA_900490025.1 Megastigmus dorsalis | reverse complement strand
ACCTGGAAAATCACTTGACACCCTTTCGTCAAAGGATTAGTTGAAAAGAGCTCAATTGAATGTCGGTATTTTTCTACTTCCGTATATGACCACATGATGACTATATAAATATTAGTCAGAATTGTAAAGGGATATGCAATATATATTCGAACGTGGTTAACTATACATCATCATCATCGAATAGTATTTTAAAAACTTGACCTCGTTGCACAAGGGGAAACATGTTATTAAAGACTGCATTGATTCTGTCCTTATATGCTGAGCATATTTTAGAGCAGGTGAAAGCAATTTAAAAAAATTGACCTACATAAATCACTACTATAACAGTTCTTAATTTTACTTTTATCGATAACACTACTGATGTTTTTCTTTCAATTAAATTATTTATAGTACTTGAGCGAATAAACTTGACTTTGAGAAATTTAGAAACAATCAGTGATGCTACAGTACAATTGGCTTACTTTTATCTTACAATTCTTCAATGAACCAACTCCACCCACATAATTATATCCTTCGCAAATGCTGAATTTATGGGACACCACTATAGGTTGGCAAAAGATAATGAAATGTAAAAAAATAATTCTAATTCTGGTATAATTCGTATTCTTTTTCGCTGCAGATACTGTACTTTAATACAACCGACAAAAAATAATGTTTGTCCGGACAGCCGCGTAGTAGAGCCGATTGGCAGGCAAAAAATAGACGCCTACTCGTTTACGATCTGTTTATTTCGCATTCTTTTGCGCTGCTACAAATGTAAAACAAAACATCGTTAAATAAATAGCGGGCAGAGCTAGTTCTCGTTTTTTCCGCGCAAAAACCGAAACAGGATTCATCGGATCGGTCGAGCGAGAGCGAGAGAGAGGGAACTCCCCGAAAGCGAGAGCTACTCTTCTGCGGCGCAAAAGACCGCACGGCGGCGGCGGCTCGCATGCATTTTTCCCCCATTAGCCATTCAACTTGTATACCTGCGCGAGCGCCATTGTTCTATTTCAGTCAGCGTGGCTCACTTTGTATATATAGTCTGCTGCTGTTGCTCTCGTAAATATATGCAACTGGCCAAGAGAGGGGAGCGCGCCAAATCGCATCGTCCTTCCAAAGGACGTCCCAGGAGAGCTAAACAAATTCCTCGACTTGGCGTATACGCTACACGAAGATTCGGATGGGATGGCGGCGTGTGACCGCATCTGATAACAGGCAATATATTAATTGGTCGTAAAATTCAGAAATTGACCGCTGACCCACGTCATGGCCATCCTTGGGCCGTGTATATTTTTCGTCGATATGGCTAGCCGTCTATAGGCGCTTCGCTGTGTTTACAAAAACTATCCGTATAACTGCGTGTATCTTTTTTAATCCCCTCTCCCTCCGTCTCTTGGTGCGTCTCGCCGTGAAAAGGAAGTCGTGTCGCGCCTGCACAAAGAAAAATTCGCGCTCCGCCCGCATTAACATAATATGTTTTGGCGCGGTACATAAGTACCTATAGCGGGTAAGCAAAAAAATATTTTCCTCTCCGCGACTGTCGCGGTGCTTCTGTATGTGTTTGACCTCAACACCGCAGCTCTCATCATATTCGTCATATAGTGTTTACAATTTTTATATACGGATGCAGGATTTTTGGGATGTTGTTTGAGTCGAACTGCCTTTTTATTAAAATGAGACGGATCCGCGACTTTATAATAGGTAGTTTTGTAAATACGACTTACTCCTTACGATGACTTCATGCCTTACACTTGGCGCACACGCATAACGAGTTGCCTCGTGTTTACTTAGATAAATTTGTATATCAAGTCCGTTGACTTTTCTCTCGCTATATTATGTAATTCTAGGATTATGCTGCTAGATATGTAACTAGAATCTTATTTAATTTTCATAATTTATTTGAATAAATGTAAGCTTTTCAATAGATCTATATTACATGTCTAGTTACAAGAGCTTATTATAAGATATTAAATATCTATAAGTGCTTTATATCACCTGCAATGCGTGATTTAATTGGGACCTCGTATTTTTTACTAAAAAGATTTTTGTCTACAAATATTTTGATTTTTTTAATTCTCAATCACTTGTTATAATTACTTTGTAAATTCAATAGAAATAATAATTTTATTTTGTTAGGCTTATCTCGTTCTATATCATGAAGGTAAAGATTGAGATATGACATCAGGTATAATACAAAATTAATGTTTCTATAAATGCATTGGATAAAATTAAACTCTGCATATATCCCAATTAAATTTAAAGATAAAAATTCAAATGTAATTAGCTGCAGCTAAGTTTATAAAGCCTTGCATTAAAAATGAATAAATTGTTTTCTTAGCGCCTTGAAATAGAAAACTCGAAACTAAGCAAATATCTTGTTTGTTGGTAAATATAGTATTTTTCCTATTTCACAATTTTTTTAACTCGTACAAGGTTTTTTTTATTTATTAGCTTTCGAGTTTGTATAAAAGTTTTTTAAAATAATTTTAGAGGTATTTTGTGTTATAAGGAGCATATTTTCATTTACGAGAAAATTATTTACAGAAACTGCACATACGAAAGATTGTATACGTATTCTTAATCACAGTATACTTGCACAGTAGGTATAAAAATTACGAACTGCACGTTCTTACAATTTTTATTGACAAATTAAACAAATAAGACTATCCATTAATACGCTTTTATTGTGTATTATATTTTTATGAATAACATAAAGATCTTGCATTTTTAAAGTCAATGGGCAAACTCGACTAATAAAAAACAGTATGGATTATCTATATTTTTGCTATTTTGCATTCCCAATTTATATTTTACAAAAATTTTATCAACAAACAAACATTACACTGTATCTTTTAGTTTCTCTCGGTCACTAAAAGCGACTAAAAGTCTTTATTTAAAAACATTAAAATTATAATGAAAGCGCAAAATAAGTTTAATGAAATGCAACGATGTTCTTGAACTTTTCTAATACCTTAGACTGCATTTAACCTAATCCATATTTAAAAACATTATTATTTCACCTTGACGCAAAGTAAATAAAAATCGATCCTATTTAAAGTTATTAATCGACAGCAATAAAATGCTGGGCAAATATTATGCAGCTAATTGGCGTGACAAAATCGTAAACGGGCGCTCTAAACTTTTGACCCATAAAAACATGCAATAATTACAGCTGCGAAAGAATTCTACATAAAGCGCTTCCCTCGCTTCTCGATAATAACACACGCATTTCTGCTTGATTAACGGTATCGCTATTCGCGAGGCTATTCGCACCTATGCCATTATACAATTTCTCTTCAATTCGAATATGTGGTACAACGTTTCGCGTTAACCTCATCAGTGCCATTTCCAACGACGTCATGCGTGTGAAAATGGTAAAAATAGGTTTGAGTCAGCGCGCGGCACCTGACCTAACCACTATACTACAGAATCCGCAAAGAGTCAGTTTTGCAGCTCCCTTCATTCCTCCGCAATCATCCCGTGCCCCCAAGATCTAAGTATACACCGATCGATTCATCTCATCCTCATTTTCCTTACAGGCGACCATTAATTTCCACCGATCAATAGCGGACGCACGTCAAAGCGATCGCGCTAAGCGATCGAGGCGCGTACGTCCGCGCGCGGTTCCCGGGAAAAACCGAGTCTAAATCACGGTGTGACGCTATTTTTTCCAGCCCCGGCGCCTTTGGCTCTCTCTCTCTCTCTCTCTCTCTCTCTCTCTCTCTCTCGGCATAATCGCCGGGAGTAGCTGCGTAAACAAGGCCGACGACGGGAGCAGGAGAGGATAGACGCGGCACCGGCAACGGCAACGGCAGCGGCGGTGGCGGCGGCACAGGCACATCTCCTCGCGCTCGGCGATGGTAGAGGGAACGGACTCACGGAGTCACGGTGGGGATCGGCTCTTCATCGCCGCGGACATAAAACGAAAGCCGTGCGTGCCGGTGCTCAGTTGCGACTTTCGAGAACCAGAGAGAGGAACACAGTTTCCAACTATAATACACGACTCTTACGCATAATACGATACAGAGGCCGCAGACGCAAGCATCCGCGGCTGAACCGTGACCGACTACGCGTTCGACAGACGCAGCTCCAGTGTTTGTGCCCTCGTATTTCGAGATACGAGAGATATATAACGCAGAAACAAACCAGACACTCTTACTTTTTGTGTGATCAGTGAAGCAAAGAAATTGCCCCGCCGCGGTTACTCGCACTTACACCGAACTCGCCCGGGAGGACTTTTCCATTTCGCTCGGCGTTCGATCGACAGAGAGAAAACCGCCGAGAGCAAAATGCGGAGAAGCAACTGCAACCGAGGAAGTCTGGCTTTGGCGCTCGCGGCTGTACTCGTGTGCTGCGTCGCACGTGTTTGCGGCTCCGCCATACCCATGTGGGAGTTCCTCGCGAGGGAGGAGAAGGTGAGAGAGACGATCCTATTCTTATCATCTATAGCTGCGCGTGTCCCAGCGATATCGATCGGCTTTACTTTTCTTTCCCTCGATACGTTTTGCGCCTTTTGCTGCGATCGAGTCGTAATATAACGTTGCACACTGCACGTATACACTATGTAATAATGCGTATAAGAGCGTTATGGAATAATTGTTGATAACGAGCGAGGCTACATGCGTATAAGAGACATTTTACATTTACATAAGATATATGTATATAGGTTGTTCAATTGCGATCGATACAGCAATTACATTTTCATCGATTATTTAACGTCGAGGAAAGGCCGCTTCGCGTTCGAGTCGTTACCTGCCGCGTGTCGCGTATCGCGCATAAATACGTCGCAGTCCCCAGAAAATTGTCATTTGGCCGATTTGATGAAGAACAAACGATTATTCGTGAGCAACGTATCCGGAATCTTGTTTATCGTGGCGGTATAGAAATAAACACAAGGCGAATAGCTCGAGTAAAGGCATTGGCAAAGTTCAAGAACAAGCGGATCAGCTCTCTATACCCCTTAGGCGATATAATGAGTCGCTCGGGTTTTTTTCGCAGCCAGGCAGCTGCTGCGACCGATCTCGTTCCCCGGCATTTCTAGATCATCGCTCTCCTTTTACAAATTAGTAGCCTCCGCTCGGCTCTTTATATCGAGCGCGCTAGCTTAACCTTTCCGAGTAAAACTTGTTTCCATCTCGCCGCAAATAACGAACTCCCTTGTCATTAGACGCGCGCGACGGCAAGAGCTGCGCAGGAGAGATCCAATTTAGATCCTCGGAGCGAGCAAACAAACGCGTTTCGAAAAGATGCCGCAGCAGCTCTCCAATAAGCCAATTCCCAAATCTGCACTGAAAGGAGACGGCGGTAAAAGAAGCATTTGGAAAGTTGGAAAATAAGCGCTCGGCAAATGTGTGCACTGCGAGATTAGGAACTGCTAGTTTCGGTGCGACAGGAGGAGGAGGGGGGGAAAAAAAGGAAGAAAAAAGTCAACACACGGCTGACTTTCCGCGCTAATTACGGCCCATCCGCTGTTTGAATAGTTAGCACTGTTTGCGATTGCTTTCTCTCGATATCCGTCAAACGCTCGCTCGCTCGCTCGCTGCCACCGCCGCGACTGGTAAGCGCGCGGCCGAATAATCGCGCGTTCTCGATCTCTCGCCTCGAGCATGTATTTGGGTCGCGCGCGCGCTCGCACGTTCGCTCTCCGTACGCACTGCTATAGCACCGATTTGTCCTTTTTACACCTATATGCATATTTTTACGCGCTCCCCCGAGCGCAGCTGCAGTAGCTCAGACCATCTATACGTCGCTCTTTTATATCGTAAACATATTCCCCCGCTTTTCTCTTGTCCGTAACGATCGCGTCGATAGATGATCGTTTGCAAGCCTCTGCCAAAGACAAAATATTCATTAGGGAACAACTGTATGACCGGTGTAAGAGAAAAAAATCACCGCGGCGCGCATTGTGAAAATCAAATATCGCTAGCAAGGATTTAACGGGCCGTGCCTCATTATATCGTTAAGGTACTCTAAACGCTTCGCTATTAGCCTTAACGACGCTTTCTTATTCCTCGTCGAGCTGTCGCGTCCTTTTTTCTTTTTTTTTTTGGTTTCCCTTTCGCGACGCGCGACTCGTGTAACTACGCGAGGCGAAAAATCGGTTGCGAAAAAGAAGATGAGCGCCGCGCGCGCGCGGCTGCAATATTGTTTTTGCTCGGCGACGTGACGAATCGTCCCGTCGACGGAGCGAGAGAGAGAGAGAGAGATACGCGACGTGCATACTCGCGCGCACAGCTCGCGCTACTCGTTGCGATTGCGCGCTTAACAAATCGCTCGTCGGCATGCCCGAGAAGTTTCACCAAACGCGCCCGGAATGTTCTAGCGCGTTAACTAACCACCGTCGGTGTGCCGCAGTATACTTCTTTCCTCTTCTTCTTCTTCTTCCCTCGATGCTTCTATACTTCTCGCTGCCTCTACTTTTTTTCTTCCATCGCTCCTCTTCTTTCTTTTTTTCGATTTTCGACATCGAGCGAGACTCGACGTGCGAGGCTGATTTCTAAACTTTGCCGGTATATAACGTATATATACACACTGGGGCTTCGTTGTTACGTTTTGGTGCGAGCTCTCGGGTGTTTTTCGTTCGACGCGCATATATACACAGATGGGAGAGCTGCTTTTGTAATTGCGTTATGAATGCGAGGATACAGTGTTATACAACAATTGTCAGGTAGCATTGCGAAAATATTAAACTCAAAACGATAATGCCGAACGCGCAAATGAAAGACTCTTTTTAATGCCTCGCTCAAGCGACGATCGAGTTTCTTTTTCAATTTTCCAAATTGCAAAAAAAAGCAATTGAAACGCAGAACCGCTGCGAGTTATAGAATTTATTTATGGCCCTCGGGCAGCGTTCCGAATGCAAATACATAATAAATAGCTGTCGATTTTTACAATGAGCGATAAAAGCGCGAGAAGTGACGCAAGGGAGCGCGCGGTTAATCGCGCGGCGCGAGATGGATTATCTGCTCGCGCGAATGCGGCATTCCCGACTAAGTGTCGCGAGCGCAGCAGCGGCAGCTTTAGTGGAATAATTTGAAATTCACAAATGCCTCGGGAGATTCCTAATCGCTATTCTTTCGCTCGTTTATTCCAGATGAGTCACCTATACCGCATCTTCAGCCAAGAAGTGGCGCAGTACTGCGCCGAGTCCACCAAGCCGGACTGCAATAAAAACCTACTGGTCACGGGACTGAAGAATCTCGCCCATATAGACGACGACAAACTCGACGAAATGGATCCGTACCAGCGTGGCGCCAAAGATATCAGTAAGTATATATATATATATACACACACATATGTGGCTATATGCAGGCATACAGCTGTTTTGTAAATGTGGCTCAAAGCTTCTCGCTCTGCCTGTAGCAGATATACTTATTATTAGGTTTTCTCTTTTAAAAGGATCGCTCGATTTCTCCTGAAATCACATGTATATATATATATATATATTTTTCTCGAGTTGTCGAGCTGTCATTAGTTTGATCATTCCATTTTCACCGTGGCTAGTCTGTTTTTTTTCTTTTTTTTTTTCTTAATGGCTCTTTAATAGCTCGCGTCCGGCCATAGTAAACTTTTTGAGCTCGATGCACACTAATTTTGACTGTAATCTATAATCGCAACATTGTAAAATCTTGATTTCGATCTTGCGCGTCGAAGAGATTGGCGTGTAAAAAATAGATGAGCCTGCACGGTGAAAAAATTCGCATAGAATGCAAGCGCGCAGAGATAAGCAGCTCGCGGCTCGGCTGCACGAAAGAGAAATCCTACTTATAAAAGAGAAGAGCCTTATAGCCAAGTGCGCGTTAAATTTCCTAATTAAACGCGGATTTTCCGTTTTTTTTCCTTCTCTCCTTACAGTATGGCGAGCCATGGTTGGGAATAACAGGCAGACGGCCTCGCGGCTCGGTCAGCACTCCTTCCGCACGACTGACGCCGATCCTCTAGGTAAATATATTCTATGCGCATTGCGCTGCACATCGGCTTATAATACCTCACTCCCACTACCTAATACTCATCCTTATGCATATACATATATAGTCGAGACTCATCGCTGCGTGATATTACTCGTTAGCTTCCAGGCGATTATAGCCGCGCGCATCAGGTGTAGGAGGTGAAATTTTCGTATATAGGAAAAGCAACCGCGGCGGCCTCGCTTATCGATCGGATTAAATCACGCATTATACCGTGCAGAGAGGCCCCGAGAGAGTGCATCGTAGCCAGTGAAGAGAGGCGAGTTTTCACCGCTTGCTCTCGCCTACAGCGCACTTCATTCAAACCTATATACACGCGGATCCTCGGCGGAGCTTTCTAATTTAAAAAGAACCGCGCGATCCGTTCTAAAATTACAATCGAGTACGACGCGCGGGAGTTCCCGTTCTTCCTCTCTCTTCAATCATTTTTACCTCATTTTACACTTTTATTGTGTATAAACAAACAGACAATCAATTTTTGCACTCGTATCTCAATCGATATCGCGCGCATCGCTCCGATCTCGCGGGTTCGCCGTATAAGTATGACGTATTTGCCAGAACGAGTATCGTGCGCATTTTTTTTTAATCTCGATTTATCGCCGATATACTCGCTAAAGTTTCACGGCCTCTCGCGCGCGCCTCTACAGACATGGAGGGGAAAAAAAAACTGCAGAAGCCGGTGTTTGGCGATATCCAATCTCCGCGTTGAAAACCAGTAAACGAAAGAAGAGAGAGAAAGAGAGAGAGAGAGAGAGAGAGAGAGAGAGAGAGAGAGAGGTATATGGAGGAAAAAAAAAGAAAAGAAACTGGTTCGCTCGGTGCAGCAGCTTCTCTCTTCCGCCTTCCAAATCGGCGCCGCGAATCTCGTGCTGAATTCGCGCGCGCGCGAGATCGAAATCTCCTCTCTACAGATTCTTCAACTGCAGCGTATATAAACACGTATATATAGAGGACGCGCAGTTGTTGTATATAGGAAAAACAAAAAGTTGGAAAAGCGGGGTTATAGAGAAAGAGAGAGAGAGAGAGAGACCGATAGTCGAGTGTACTCGCGACATTTCTCGTTGCTGCTGCTGCAGCTCGTTGGCGCAGCTTTTCCTTCGAGAGGATCGAACGTTTCCACGGATCGAGGTCACTTTTCTGTTTTCTTTTCTCGTCGCGCGCCCGCCTCGGTAGCAGTAGCAGCAGCAGCAGCAGCAGCAGCAGCAGCTCTTCTGGGTATAACGAAGAATGGGCTCCCCCACGAGTGGAGCAGCTTTCACATTTTCTCCGCGAGCAGTCGTCGTCCCGGCTCTCTGCTGTGTGCATGTTATTTTCAGGTTGTCTCGCGCTAGAGAGAGAGAGAGAGAAAGAGAGAGAGAGCGCTGCACTCGGCGATACTTTTGGCGAATAAAAAAAAAGTATAGGATATATAGGGGCCGCGGAGCGCCGGCTTAGCTATATGGCTTTGTCCGCATTAGCGCCAGCTCGTGAGTCCTTTGTTTGCATTTGTTGTTATGCTCTCTCTCTCTCTCTCTCTCTCTCTCTCTCTCTCTCTCTCTCTCTCTCGCCCGTTCTCATTATGATAAGCAGTTAGGCGCTTTCTGTTATAATGCTCCTCTCCTCGAGGCCCGCCGCTCATTGTTCGATCTTTATATATACATTTTTGTTCGAGTTTGGCGCGCGCGCTCGCCTTTGCGGGACGAGGAGCCGCTGCGACAAAAAGGTCCTTCAGACGATACGCGCTCGCTCGCTCGCTGCTGCTGCTGCAGTCTCGTAATTCGTCCTGAATGGGTCTCTTGCTCTCTGTACACAAGCGCTATTAAAAGCCACAATTTTATTCGTTTGAACAGTCTATATATATATGTATATATGTGTGTGTGTGTGTATGTATGAAAGCCTGCCGGAAATCGCATCGCGTCGTTCTTGCTTTGATAAACCATTTCTCGTTCAAAGAACCTCGAGGTATAATACCACACTCGTGCGGTGTATGAAATCTTTAAATATATACGAGCAACAATTTGGCCGTGATGGCCGAGCTTAAAATAGCATTTTCGAACCTTCGACGACCAGAGTGCAGTGCACGCGGAGCGAGCGGAAAAATTCCGGTCGTATCGGGACGGAAAGCAATAACAAATACCTATACCTATACAGCTTCATCGATTAGCTCATCTTCCTTTGTAAAGCGAGCTATAATAGCAGCAGCAGCAGCAACAGCAGCGGGATATATACTTATAGGAAATCGAAAGGGAGGCTAAGATAAAAGAGACTCGCGCGAGTCGAGTATTTAGTATTATACAGATATATACGCGTATACGGCAGCAGAAAGGATCGTTTAATCTCGCGCCTTGGCCTACATATCGAGGCGTCTCAAGACCATCCGTAATCGTCTTTGGCGCGCGCGCGAGAGCGAACGATGAGCCTGCAGCACCAGCAGCGTTCAAATCTGCTGCTGCTGCTGCTGCTGCTGCTGCTCCCCCCATCTCGCCTTCGGATAAGTACTCAACGAGGAAGAATGAAGAAAAAAAGAAAAAAAAAAAGAAACTGGAAACGCGCTCGAGTCCCGACAATACCTCTATGTACATATATATATAGCCACAGGTCCATAGGGTGGGAGAAGACCGGAGAAGGAGTATCGATCGATTCGGTCCCACGTATATGTGTCCGATCGGGTGTAAAGCGCGACGAAGCGCTACTCTTTCGGCGCGACCTCGGATTCGCTCAATAAGACGGCCCCGCAGGAACAGCACACTTGCCGGAAGTAGGAAGAAAGCGACGGTGTGCGCGTGTACGTGCATGTACTCGGTTCTCGTCTCGCTGCATCAACATAAGTCGAAGGACTTTGACGGACAAGCATTGTGCGAGCTCGAGCACGGCGCGTATTATACCGATGATCGCCACCCGACGAGCTGTCACGATCGACGCGGCTCGACCCATTGTTTCCGACGGCCCAACTCCCCGTCGGATCTCATTGTATCGCTGTTGTACACGTGTGACGTGGACGGCCGCGGCGTGGAAGCCCTTGACGAGGGACCACGAGACGATCGCTGCCTGCGACTCGGAGATGTGCCAGCGCTCTTTCGTACGTCGAGACGTGACGCGCATCTTCTCGCGACCCGATCGGGACACTCCGTATCTCCTGTATATGATCGCTCTCTCTCTCTCTCTCTCTCTCTCTCTCTATGCCTCTATGGGAAATCGTGATCGTTAATCATGGATCATCGCCCCGAGATCCTTTATCGGGACATCGGCTGTGCTTATTCAGCGTTTTTAACCTCTTGTATCTATACGGCAAGTGTCGTACTCTCTCGAATCGAAATTCCACGCCGACGCGGGCGCTCATCACGCTTCATTTGTAAATAACAGATGTATAAAATCGAGGTTATTGAACCACTGTGTGTAGCTTTGTTATTCGGGCTTGCTAATTGAATTTTCCTGTCTTTTTAACGCAAACAAAGTGTGCGAATAACGAGCGTAGCGTTGAATTTTAATGAATGTCCGCAAATAATTATAATATCGCCAATCACGCTATACGCTCGTCGTTTTTGATTAATTAATTAAATGAAGCTGTAACACTGTAGTCATCGGATTCTGTTTACGCTTCCGTTGAAATATTTTCTTGCATAATTCATCCTTTAGTGACAAAGAACAATATTTGGGCCGGAAAATCAATCATTGTACGCATTTATACTAACGCACCTTTCCCACTCTAACCCAACCAATGTAGTCGATGCAAAACGAACGATAGTCGAGAAAACACTCGCTAAACTGGATAATTGATGGTAACAAATGAACGTTTTTCATTACAGCTGTCGGCGACAACGAACTGCAGCAGGAATCGATCATAAGCCACGACTACGTTCACCCGTCCGACCTTCACACCGGACCGTACCTCATGGGCCCAATGGTGATCCGCGTCTATCCAGATGGTCGTCCGGTGCCCAGCGACGCTCAGCGACCCTTGCCTCAGGACGAGGACATCGAGGACATTCGCAACAACGCCCGCCTCCCGAGCATCAAGGACCTCGAGGCCGAGAAAAAGTCCGCCTCCCCCTCGCCTCTGAACACCGCCGCCAGCGAAAACATCGGCAGCAGCGCCGCACACGAGCCGCCGAGGCAGATGCTGCCGCCGAGGAAGAGCCTGAGATCGGCCGGCAGCCACTACCGATTCGTCGCGCCCGTCAGATTTTACGCGCGCATCGCCCGGCCCAACAATCTCCTGGTGCGCGAGAGATTTTACTGACGCAACCACCCTGCCAAAGGGCTTCTCCCAAGAAGTTGAACGTGTTCTTCGAGCTAAGACTGAATCGATCTGTATAATTCGACAAAGAGGAAGAGAGGAGAGAAAGAGGGAAAGCAGCAAAATTGAGCATAGAGGCTATGTTCGCGTTCGTCGTATAAAGAGAGGGAGGGAGAGAAAAGTGGGGGAGGAGGCTGGGTGGCAAAGAAACGCTCCGCAGCCGAGTAGACTGCTTTGCGAGCCCCCAGCCGCTCTTCGTGCGCGCCCGCATCGGAATCAAAGGCCGCGGCGACGAGGAGGTGGACGATCGATGCATCCCCTCCGAGGAGGAGCATATAGGAAATATAGGAAGAAAAAGGAAAAAAAGGAAAAAGAAAAAAAACTTTCGCGTGTAAAAGACAATGGGCCGTATCCCTCGGTGCGCACGCGGAGAAAGAGAGCGAGAGATGAGGGATCGCCGCGGCCGAGCCACGCCGACCGCGACCGCCCGGCATACCGATGAGCGCCTGCGTTGCGAGTATAGCTATACGGTGCGGCGAGTCGCACGTGAAAGTCCCGCGATTCGGGAGAGAGACCGGACAGTCTACCTATACATCTTGCGCTCGGCGCTCGCTCGTTTTCGATTCGATCTTCCTTCCAATTCGCTCCTTCATCTTTATTTATTTATACACGATGCGAGGCTATTGTGCAGCTCTCTGCGCGCAAACTTTTGCGTTGTCTTCCTTGCGCTCTGCTTATGCGCTCGGCCGCGTGCTGCGTAATATATCCGCGCATCGACCTCTTGTAAATATATCGCCTTCGCTGTAAATAACTTCATCCTCAGCTGTCTTCTGTAATCATCATCGTCATCGTCATCGTAGTTTCCTTTTCGGTAGTTTGTAGAGGACTCGAGTGTACGAGCGCGCGCGCCTCATCGCTTTAAATTGGCCGCGCGCCGCGTAACCGGTCCGTAATGGAGCTTTGTGATAAAAATTGCACGCTGACATGTGCACGCGTACCTTCGTTTCTTTATAATACGAAAGATTTGTTTTGATGCGCAACTTGGTTTTTTGGCTTCAAGAATGCGTTGAGATTGTCTTTTTGTCTCGCGACCAAATTGTATACCGGAAACTCATTCTTCACCTATATACACATATACAGCCACTATTAAAACTAATATTCGCACTTTGAAAGCAACACTATTACTAAAGCCCACATTTTATTGTCCTTTGCAATGTTTTACGCTTCGAAACATCGCTCGCAAAAGTATACGGCAGTTGAATAAAGTATGTTTACGTGTGTGTGTGTGTGTGTGTGTGTGTGTGTGTGCGTGTGCACTCGTCAAAGGCGTAACTATGTAAGATCCGTGAATAATGCACGACAAAGATTTCGCTTTTTTGCAACTTGTCCAAGTGCATTTAAATCTATAGAAGCCGTGCATAGACGCAGGAATATACTTACGACTTGTTTGATCGTCGCTGCGAGGCTGTTGCATCGTTTTACTTTGTACAACAAACGGAAAATCCGATGCGACCGGTTTCTTTTTCCTGTGTTGAAGAGATAACAAAAAAGAAAAGTGTCATTCACACTTTCTCGTATGTCATATTTATAACATAGTATAAATAGCGCGTTCAGTCGATATGGACAGTGCGAGTTGAATATTGTGTGCGAACGACATTTACCCTATAAATGGTATATTATCGCCTTTATACATCGCGTCTTCTTTTATATGTGATGTCATTCCAGATGTATTATTAGCTTTAGTGATTCTTCATAAATTATTGCAAATACTTTGTAAAACGATTTACTTATATAAGCGATTTTGTGCATACGTTTATTTTTTTCCATGAATCGCGCATAGGACGATTGTTATTTCTATGCGCTCATCATATATATTATTACGACAAGTTATCGAATCGACGAAAATAAAGCGATTAAATGCAAAAACATAAGCAGCTTGTTTTTATTGCTTATTTTAATATTAAAGATTCCTATCCTTTCATTATCATGCAAATAACACATCCTATAATATATACGTATATATTGAATAAAAAAATCACTTGAATTATGGAGAAAAACAAATTTTATCAAGAGCTATGATTGATCTTTGTAACTATTTAACGCCGTTTAGCAAATCTGCGGAAATAAAAACATCCCCAACGTAAACAATTTTGCAGATTAATCAATGTCAATAACAAGTAATATAACAATGAAAAGTTTTCCAATAAACGGATAATAAAAATGCAAATGAAAAGTATAATTTATCAAGAGATGAAGTGACGAAAACAAAAATAAAAATGAATTTCCAATTTGTTTACCAAATACAAATCTGCAATGAACACAATATCGTTACTCGATATATAGATATAGACGAGATTCCTTTAAATCGGTAACCGAATGTCTTACCGATCGAGTGAATATATAACACTCTCGTTCGGTAAGTGTTCGCTTAACCGGTAAAGCTGCAATCTACCATTTGACAAGAATCGGTATACGAACATACAAATATAATCGAGAATTGATAAACCATAATTAGTACATATATACTAGAAGATCGAGGAAAAAAGCCTTAGTAGAGCAGGTGCAGCGGTGCAAAATAAAATAATAATACACCGCGGGAGGAAGGACCGAGGGAAGGACGAATCGACAATAGCATGCAATAAGAAGCAGCTGTCCATCTTGGCAGGCCTTGGCCGCCCAGTGCCTATGTAGAGGAAGCAAAATCTTAACGAATAATACGACCGAATGCGTTTCTATGAATGCTGCACGCACGTGGCACACTGTCACACGCACGGCAACGTCCGTCCTTTTTTCCTCTTCCATACGCCTGGCAGTTCATTCAAATATATCAAGTGCAGCGCATTCGGATGGATTAAATCGTGCATATGGCGCGCGACCGCTGCATACTGTTCGTGAAAAGCGGCCAAGCGGAATTATTCCAATTTTTGTTTGTTATATGATAATTTTTAATCGATATTTTTAATAATAGGTATAAACATATCGCGTCATCAATTTTTGAAGCTATTACATTGAAATTTTAATTGTTGTCAAAAAATGCTTTAGTGTATATTCTTTACCAATTTTGTCGATGTATTTTGTTGTTGGTGCGGTGTGAACGATTAATTTGCAGCAAAAAAGGTATAATAAACCTTTCACAGAAACGGTTCTTTTTTTCACTGGCGAACGAACCGAGTCAATTATTACTACTATTAGCGAATTCCTGAACTCACCGCGTAACTTTTCCTCTAGTACAATTGGCTAGTATTTTTCCTCAAATGTTCAGGCTAAATTGCCCACACTACACAACAACAAAAAAAAAAACTTTTTCCGACCTGAATAGAAATGCGCGCGATTTGCACGAATCATTTTTAACTTTCTAAAAAAAATTCAACCAGCTTAAAAATAGCCTATCAATTAAGTTGAGCATTTTAGAAAATACAACCACGAGATATATATATATATACATGTATAGCTTTTTTTTAACATTTTCCATGTCAACATTCGATTAAATGCATTATACTTATTTCAGATTTCTTTATGAGAGTAACGGTAAGGAGCAGCATTTTATACTTCAGAATTCTGAATAGTTTAAATTAAATAGCTAAACATCTTTCCAAATACTATTTTCTGATATATATATTTATTTCTATCAAATTCATTTACTTGAAATCTGTTATATTATATATATAATAAGAACAGATTTCAAGTAAATGAATTTAATAGAAAACCATAATTTGATAGAAAACAATAAAAATATATTTACGATATAAAAAATATATAGCATATATGTATATGCGATTCAATTTTAAAAATAATACGTGAATTTTCTATTCAATTAATAATTTTGCAGAATTCAATAGCGCTCAGGAATTAATTATCGCGATCTTCTGCGTGGAGTCGCATGGATATATAAATTTTTATATCGAATAATATCGTACTAGCGGATAATGGCATGAATATCGAAATAGCCGTTTTCATACACAACTAATAATGTTTGTCCACGGGTGACCGGGTTACGCATTGTTAATGCCCCTGCTTCATAATCTATTAATATTTGGTGCGCGCGATAAAGCCGCGATCGCCGCGTGCGCAACCGACGTTTGTTAATCCCCGCGCTCGCGCGTGCGGCCACGCTAAAAGTTTGATAGAGACTCGATTCACAAACAGCATGTGGCAAACGTTCATTAAATATTGCCTTGTTTGCATTTGCATTCACGGCTCTGTACAGCCCATACAGCCGAGCGCTCAAACATTCGGACGGAACGCCGCTCTGCCATTGCCGGCCGCCAGCAAGATGTATATAAGTATAGGGGGGTATTTTTCCTCGCGGTCACGCACACGCTATGCGGCATGTTTCCATTAAACAATGCTCATTAACAATGCACAGTTACGTCGTAATAGCTGAAAAGTAGGTGTTCGAATGCGGCTCGGACGCCGACGCCAAACCTGCCGTGGGCGTAGATTCGACCTATGCAAGAGTATGTCGAAACTGTATCGGCGGCCAAAAGATATTCGAAACTTCCTATTATTATCGAATAAACTGAGTGATTCCGCTTTATAAGCCCCCTCGCGTCGCTATGCGAGTCGCGGTGTTATACTGTTAACTGCAGCGCGAAGTGCTAGGTGAACTTTGGGGGAAAAATATAAAAGGAGATAATCTGGCTTTCTCGATTGTCCTGCAGCTCGGAAGACGGATGTCCGGTGTTCGCTATATATATTGACCCTAACCGTATTATGCTAAAGTCTTGAATATTTTTCCTTATTAATGCCTATCCTTTGTTTGCATTTTTTTATTTTATTTCTTTTCACCCACTATATACAATACCTCGAACTCACCTTATTATACATTCAATCTAGTTCTTTTCACATAACAAAATTTATTGATGGCCAATAAATAAAGATAATATATCATACATTTTTGAAGCAGGTGATTATAGTCCAGCATATATAGAACTGGATGAATTTCGGCGCAGTCCGCCTATATTCTTAACTATAAATTCTGCCGCAGTAATTATGGCCAGTCGAATTTCACATTAATGAATCACTGAAATGACTCAAGACCATTAGGACATCTTCTTTTGATGCTTCGAATTCGATCAGAAAACAATAACGACCTTCTTATAATGCACGGCTGCAAAAAGTTTGGGATACTTAGAATCATGTTCTACAATCTTGACGAGCTTATAACGTCATCCACTTAGTCATCGAGCAAGAGACTAAATAGAAATTCTTTCACGTCCGATATGTTCATAAATATTAAGTTCGCCCTACACAAGCGCAAACTGAAAGAAGATACTCATCGATTGTGCATAATTTATATTTTGCAATTCAGGTCGTTGTATGTATTATGTAAAAAGTGAATAATGTAATATAAATGGATTGAATTTTTATATTTGTAGATTTATAATAATTCGACAGGTCAAAGCTGATTGAGTATGTGTGTCGAGTCCTTGCTTTTTATTTCAGATTGATATTCTGGTCAGAAATTATTAAAATAATAATTAATCATATCCTGGATTTGCATACGTAATGTTACCGAATGAATGCATGTAAAATTAATTCAAGGACTAGAAAAAAGAAAAGTATAGTTAATCTTTTATTATCCAAGTACAGATCTGATATAATATTTACAGATTTAGCTCATTATATTATTTAATCAGTTTCTTCATTAAATGATATAAGCGCCTGCAAAAGAAAAGTTTGAGCAAAGCGATGAGATCGCATTATATATTTAAAGAATTAACGTCTGCCTGCACAAAGTAAATGCTCGTGGCTATTGTGTTGTTTTTCCTCCTGGAAATCCATCCTATAGGAAACCGAGACCGCAATAGCAGCAGCGTCGAGCGCATACAAAAAACGCGGATTTACAAAGAAAAATGCGCGCGCTTGATCCGTTTAGCGTCTGAGAAATCGGTAAACGTTCGCTTGAATGAAGCACAATGAGATGAGCATCTATACATGTTAAGTAGATAAAACCCCCTCGGTCAGACACTTGGGCATAATACATTTTCCCATAATGGGACCAGATAATAGGATTTCTCTGAAATTTCTTCAGAAAATGAAAAAGAGTACTTTTCTCATTCAATGAATGCTTTAATCGATAGCTTTTAACATTTAACTATATCTTATAACGTTGAAAGAAGAACCACCTGTTACATGTATTTATCAGTTGATTCGAGTGTATCGCACTTCCTTTTGGTCTTAAATTATAGTAATTTTAAAAATACAAAATACTTTTATATCAATTGTATATAATATCAATTAAAGCGTACAATTAAAATATGTAAATCTTAGATCACATTATTGTATGAAAATGCATTGAATTGCATTTAAGAAGAAAAAGTTTAAAGCATAAAATTAGGATTCCATTAAAGCATAATAAGCAAAAGACTTTTCATGTGGGGTTACTATGTCCGCGAACAGGAATGACATAAAATATAGAGCATTCAGTCGTTATTTATTTAAATCTTATTCGATCTAACCTTTGTATGAAAATAGCAGCTCACCTAAATAGCCTAAAACCTAATTTATATTTATATTAAAATACGGTATGCATATATGCGAAACTCTGAAATTTGCATGGAAATATAAAGAATTAGGTGATTGTAGGAGGTCGGCTGCAGAATCGATGGATGCTATAGGCTAATAAGTGAATTACTACGGCAAGTAGTGCAGGAGAATATATCGTAAAAGTCGGGCGAGCCGCGCGCGGCGCATTACCAAAATAATTCCCAGAAAGGACTTATCGAGACGGTTGTGCGAGCGGTTCATTTGTGTGGCGCAAAGGGTTAAAGGCAGCTTGAGTTCCCAGTACTGCACGCCACAACAATGACAAAAGTCGTGACTTTAGTTTGGGCTCGCGTAGCGCTCTTATTATATGTACACTCGCATCGATCCTACCTAAAAAACAGTCACACACGTATATATATAGGAGTTGCTATACGTATATAGAAATTCCGTCACGTCGGTCTCTGCGCGCCGAGCTCGTTGACACGTATCTACACTCACATCGTCCAGTGTCCGTCTTAGCTGGCAGGATACCTCTATATATATATATGTATATGGGACAACAACAAGAGTCGTAGCAGCGGTCATTTCTATACAGCACACAACACACACACATAGGTACGTGAATTTGGCTCGAAAATTCGACCCGCTCGCTCTCGGCTCCGCGCACACGAAATGTGGAACAGCTGGGCCGCCTGTACATACATATATAGGCATATATAGATGCTATACATACGCGGTCGCGAGGTGTGCAGCCTGCATGGCAGGGGGGCAGGGGGTAGGGGGGCCGTACACACAATGTACGGCTCTCGGCGCGCTCGCCGCCGTGAATGGCGAAAAGCCAAAAGGCGTAATAATAACGGGGCGAGGGGGGAGCACGCGAGGTAGCGG